>CAJUYI010000599.1:58303-71346 GCA_910591695.1 Galerucella pusilla | reverse complement strand
GAGTGAAACATCTTATATTTTTATTCTCCACTTTTCAAACCTAAAGATACTCATAACTCGACTAATATGATAGATAGAACGTTCTAGTTTTCGGCAACCGATTCAGGGGGAAATTTCACATATCCCACTGTACTTTGAGTAAGCAATAAGGAAGTTACGAGAGCCAGTTTACATTAAATATTTCCATACCTCCTCCTTGCTTCTAAATTCTCGACAAAAAAAATGTTTTCTACATAAAAAATCAAATTCGTCTGGAGGGACGAAAAATTGACTGCCACAGTCTGTTTTTGTATAGAATCATTTTTTCTCCTCCAAATGGAGTCATAAAATTTTCGAAAATCCACTTTTCAAAACAAAAGGTACTCATAACTTTACTAATTTAATAGATAGAACGCTCTAGTCTTCGGCAATCGACTCAGGGGAAAATTTCACATATACCAGTATATTTTAAGTCGATAATTCCAAGCAATAAGGAAGTTAGCGAGATAACTACGTCAATTATTGAGGAAATCATGCTCCAATATGGAAGTGGAAAATGTATCAATATTTTATTTCATTTATTACTTTCTTTGAAGTAAAATTACATGAAGTAATTAAAGCTAATGGAAATACTGCGTAAGGTTTCAGAGATACGAATATTAAATGTTCATTAGTTTAATCAACCTACTCAAGTGGAAACAGTAATTAAATTTGTAGGTTTTTTTTATATTCCACCCAATTATTTTGGAACACTGAGAAGATTCTTTCAGCTTAATGGATTGTATTGTCTTTGTCTTCTTTCTTACTCTCCTGTACCGAAGCCTTTATAAGGATGTTATCTGATTAACTAAACTCTAATAAGAAATAAGGAGTTCTGAGGAACAATTTTGAAATACATAATACCTACTACGTTTAAAAATATATCGCATCGGGAGTATAACTGGATAAAAACTTTTATATTGCTTGCTCTACTTTCAGCACCTGTGCTTTCGATGTTACCCAAGTAACACATTTTATTTACCAAGCAAATAATGCTAGATCGAATCATATAATTCAAAAAAAAGACTATCAATTTCAGTCCGAAACGGTCAACGGTGCTCGAAATCAGTCAAAAATTCCTAATTTCACCCAAAAAGCAGCCCCTCAGCCTAAAATAAGATTTTTCACGTCTTGACAATACATTTTCCCACTAGAAAAATAAATATTCATGAAATTTCAGCTGGAATATGGAGAAGATGTGTGGCAAAAGATTCTTTTCGATACAAAGTGCAAATATACAGTTTTCAATACTCATCAGACATATCCAGATAGTGTGATGTCTTCGTTAGCAGTTGCACTGGCTAAAACTACTTCCACCTCTCTGGATGACATTATGATGTTTTTCGGTAAATGCTTCGTTAGATTTTTCAGCAATTACGGGTAAGCATATAAAAGATATTCCATATTTATCACCACATCCATCCACCATGTAAAATTCTTATACATAATTGGAACTGGACTTCTGAATCTGTATCTGTAAAGTAGGGAGAGTGAGCGTAGGCTCACAGCACTTAGGCCACATGTGACCCATAGTACATCCTCCCGAGTAGTTGTCTTCCTAGGTCATCGTCCATCCTGTCCTTCCCAGGAAGGTGGGCAGGTCACTAGGAGACATCTCCTTTATATCGGCAGATGTAGGCAAGGACTCACCGAACACACACTCTCTTATTGACGATACCTCCGAACACTCGCATAAGACATGCCTGACAGTTTTATCTTCCTGTTCACACATCCTGCATAGAGGATCTTTATATTAGAGTTGGGTATTCTAATTGAATAGCTAGGTGGTCATTGAAAGGTTTCTTTGAAAGGCAATAAAAATTTTCGATTATTTTTAGATATGATGTTATAATAAAAGCAACAGGGCGATATTTCGCTGATTTTTTAAGCAACATCGACAATCTCCATTCGCAATTTAGAGTATCTTATCCAAAGATGAAAAGTCCTTCCATGTACCTTACTGATATTGACAAAAACGGTTGTGTTTTGGTATACCGAAGCACCAGGCAAGGTTTCACGCAATATATGAGAGGTATGTATCTTAAGAAGCAATATGCTTTAACTAAACATTAACACTTTTATTTAGGCCCATTACAATATTATCCAAGTTTTCGGCGATAGTGACATTATCATCATGATCAAAAGTGTATCCAAAAAGAGCTCCATATCCCAAACATTGAGCTGGCTCATAGTGTATCCAAAAAGAACTCGATATCCCAAAAATTGAGCTGGCTCATGGGGGGGTCACCTTTTCTATAAAATTGTGCAGAGTTAAGAGTAGGAAAGGGGACCCCCCATGCGCGAACTAAATTTTTGGTATGCCGAGCTGAAAATTTGTCTGGAGATGTTTTTTTTGGGACGAAAAATTGACTGCCACAGTCTGTTTTTGTAAAGAATCCTTTTTTCTCCTCCAAATGGAGTCATGAAATATTCGAAAATCCACTTTTCAAAACTAAAGTTGCTCATAACTTTATTAATATGATAGATGGAACGTTCTAGTTTTCGGTAATAGATTCAGGGAAAAATTTTAATATTTTTTGAGTCGATAATTCCAAGCAATAAGGAAGTTAGCGAGAGCAGTTTACTTTGAATATTTCCATACCTACCCCTTGCTTCAAAATTTTCGGCAAAAAAGTGTTTATATGATCAAAAATGTATCCAAAAAGGGCTAGATATCCCAAAAATTGAGCTAGCTCATGGGGGGTCCCTTTTTCTATAAAATTGTGCAGAGTTAAGAGTAGAAAAGGAGACCCCCCATGCGCGAACTCAATTTTTGGAATAGTGAAAGAATTTTTTTTGTGGGTTATTTATTAAAAAGAAGTTTTTTTGCGGACACACTATCGATAAATGGCAAAAATATGAATTATAGATTTCTGAAGATTTGGAGGATTCAAGACGAACCTTTAGCTGACATAGATATAGCTTGATTTATCGTTTTCTGATGTCCCTAATATCTCAAATGGCAGCATCTGATCGAGGTCTGGATGATTTACGTTTGTTCGCGCTGGAGTTGACAGCAACAGTGTTCTCTCTTACTTTTTCTCATATTCTCTTACCGCGAATAATTATTTCGAATAATAACTTTAATCATTTCTATATTTCTTTGAGATTTCACGATCGATAACATTTTTTTTTCAGGACAATTAGATCAAATAGCTTCGGAATTTTTCAATTTGAAATTGGAAACACACGTAATTGAAACCACTAATGAAATCATATCGGACGGAAGACATTTGACAATCGTGACGTTTCGACTAAATTTTGACAATTCACAATATGTAAGTAACAAATTCATACTTGCCACGCTTAACTTTGAAAAAGCTAAAGTGCTATAAGCATAAATCAACATAACAATAACAAAAATGGACATTAATATCTTTGAGATCAATTGAATAAATATAATATATTGTGATAAATGAAAGAAGTTACATAATTACTTGGAAAAGTCACAGATCCAAAGTATCAAACTCTGGACCAGCACAATCATAATGTGCCCAGAGCCCACACATCAAGCATTTAATTTAATATTCCATAATAAGACACCGATGACCATATTTGGATTTTTATACTAGTTCAAACTCTTCTAAATATTTTTTAAAGTCACAATATTTTAATGACAAAAGTTCACAAAATGGTGAAATAAACATAATACCGATATACTAAATAGTATAACACTTACGTAAATAAACATAACAGCTGGTAATACTCGTTTATTACTTACCTTTAAAATTTTCTGCACGACAACAAAACAAAACACGCCTGCCACACGTGAAGCAACTGACTCGATGGTCTGGGTGCGATAGTTAGTAGACCGAATGAAACAGAAGATGGTCGCGTGTTGCGTTTCATACTTATAGTCTTAGAGAAATGAAGGCATTCCATATTAGGATACTATTCCATATTTGGTGACTTTCCTCTACTTGGTAAAATAGGTACCGTACGCCATTTGTACGTTTATGACAGATAAGCGCCATGTTTCCTCGTCTCTTACCGATGCCCTGTAGTTTCAGATAAACTTGCCAAACTATATACATTATTGTTTTAGATGGCAAAAAAGAAGGCCGAACAAGTAACGCAAATAAAATGCGATTTTCCTCCGTTTTCATGTTGTGTTCTACTAGAATTGTTTCCGTTCGCCGTTTTATTAGATCCCAGCTTAACAATAATTGGAGTCGGTGAAAAATTAGTCGAAGTTGCCGGCGACAAAGAAAAATTGTTGGGACAGCCCTTGATGAAATATTTCAAATTAAGATCGCCCAAAGGAATTTTGATGAGCTGGGAAAATGTAAGTAGATTTGGTTTCTTCTATAAGGAATTATTTTTCACCCTGGTGTAGTATCGACCATTCACAAACAATCTAACTTCAAGAGTTAGTGGCATTTACAATTTTCCCGAAATCTCTAGGGTATAGAAAGTTTAGTTGGTTTCGGCACGAATATAGAATATAATTCCCACAAATCCTTCAACTGAATGCAATCTTTGAATAGATTATTTGAAGCAAATCACGTTTAGCATAAATACTTGAAACTGTCTACATATTTTATCTTACTATCACTATATTAGCCATTGTTATTGTTTAAATTGCTTAAGTTTGTAAGGATTACTTGGTATTCACGTAGTCCTGTGTGCAAGGACTTTAATTAAATTGGTATAAACTTTGGTAAACTTCCTTAAAGGAAAATCTGATAACAAAGGGCCGTTACATCCATTAACTGATGAGAAACTATTTTAGCAGGTCACGTAAGTCATTTATTCAACAAAAACAAGCAAGAAATGTAAATATTTTTCTACAAGTTCAACCTAACCTAAAAATTCATAGTATCTAAAAATAATTTATCAAAAGTTCCTAACTTTTACATGCTGTAAGTCCTCTAAGGCATAATCAGCAAATAAGGGTAGTAAAAGGGATAATTCTCTTTGACAATAAGTAATTAAGGGTATTAATGAAACCCTAAGTGGTTGAAAATATATATGTGGACTTTAGGCTGGATCTGACCATTTAAAATGTACTGATTTGTCATTCATCTGATAGAACAAGAGAAAATTTTTCCAAATTCCGTTTAGAAATTATATTTTTCTTAATTTTTAGCAAGTTCTTCAAAGCCTGTGTCTTTTATCAGCTGTACATCCTGTATACATGTTTTTACTTCCGTTGTTATAATGATAAAAAATCACAACCGAGCTTCAAAGTTCAAGCGACAGGGTAAAAAGCATTTTGGTGTAACTCGTTAATATAATGTGAAAAGTCCAGTCTTCTAGCTGATCTTTGTCATTTATTAATTCTTTTGGCTTTCAGTATCAACTAGGAACTAAGAATATCTCCATATTATACAATTTTTTCGTTATCTGTATAAGTATCTCTTGTAGCTTGTTTAATAACTAAATTTTTTGTGAAAAATTAATTTTCTACTTTCAAATACTGTGATGAAAAACTGGCAACTATAAAAAGTCCTGAAAAGACATCGAAAATGTATATATTGAGCTGAAACTTCACCACATTACTGTCGAAAGATCACTTTAGGAAAGAAAATTACCATTGAGGTTCTAATTTTATAAATCGCCAAAGTGAAGAAATCAATATTTCCAAGTATAACCACAGTATAGAAACGAACCAGTAGTATAACTCTTATAAATTTCATTCATAAATTGCCAGAGCTTTCAATGACCTTGGACGAATCGCTTTACGATTCAATTTACCATTGGCGTAGGTGGCATAAGTTTTAAAATGACTTGAACGTGTTAAATGTTTTTTCTTAAATATTGTAGAACAGTACACTGATGAGTGAATAAAACAATTGTTTTATACAAAATATTTATTGGTTTTTCCATATTACAATTTTCATTTTATGACTTTTAAATCGCAGCACAGCACTGGCCACGCACTGGCCGCCGGATGAGATACTCATCCGAACGACGTTGTAGGTCACAGAGAGCTCGGCAGTGTGACGTCACTAACATTATCGTTTTTTAGATGTACTATTTGAAATCTGTGAATTTTGAACTCGAAGTGCTTCGAACCGAATTGATTACATCGAAAATAAACGATCTAAAAGACCGTTCACCAGATTCATCCAGCTTAGGAGATAATTTAAATAGCAGAGAAATCGAAATAGATGGAAAAAGTATTTCTCCCTACGCATTGAGGCGAGACAGTCAACCTGGCTTGAGGAATATCCTGCTTAAAGGACAAATGAAGTTTTTAAGTGACATCAACAGTATTATTTTCCTCTGCAGTCCCATGTAAGTAGCTTCATGATAATATTTTTTTCATTTCCAACCAAAACTTAATTTATTTTATGTTCCTTTTTTAGAATTAACGATATAGGTGAATTGCCTGACCAAGGACTTTATTTAAATGATTTAAATCCTCATGGGTTGAGCAAAGAAATGGTACTAACTGGATGGCAAAGCAATTCAAAGTAGGAACTTTTATATGAAGTACAGTGAAATAAACAGACGGTGTAGAATCTTTTCTGTTACATATTGTCCAATAATGATAATCCTTGAATCATATTTTTGCACATGAAACTATGCTTTCAATATAATTTATTCTCAGTAGATACATCATGCCGGTTCTAGACCAGTAGTACGAAAACACTTTAAGCTAGTTTATTAGACGTTTTAATACATTAGGCACGTATTTTTTCACATCATTCATTCACCATTGGTTGAATGACGTCAGTCTCCGCAGTTGTTGTTTAAATCATCTGACCACTGACAATCTATTTCTAAGTTGATTGTTGTTATAAGCAAAAATTTACGAAATGAATGAAGATACTTTGAAAAGTGTTGTAGTAATTTTAGCCTCTAGATCTCGAAGAAGCAGTTTATCTGATGGTTCTACTTGAAATTTTTTTCAATTTCTGACGCTGTTCATAGCCCGTCAATACCTTGTTTCTACATTTTAAATTTATTTCTATTAATTCGTCCATTTTTTTGACCTCTCCAAAAAATCGTTAGTTTTTTGAGGTTATGCTCTCATTTTGTCAACCACCAAATTGATCCACCACCTCGATACAACGGTGGAGTGGATTGCAATTTTGGTTGATTCAGCAGTAGTAATTAAATGAACGCGTCATTTCTTCAATCTACAATCCACCAATGAATATAAAAACGCAGTTGGTCGATTGGTGGATCTACCGGTGAATAAAAGAACGTGCCTAATCTGAAGCATTTTGTAGTAACACGACTTGCGTCGAACTTTCGACGAAGTTTGTAACAGTTTTCGCGATGTGAATGACGTCGTGTCAAATGTCATTAATGTCTCATCAAATGTACAAAATGACTCAGAATTTATCAAAACGTTTCAGAAAACAACTCAACAATTTTCGAACTACTGTGCCAGAGCCGGCCTAGTATATCTACTAGCTTGCTAACATTTACATTCTGCTAAGAATTTATCATTGATGGGACGCTATTTTCCGCACGGATTTGATCCGGAAGGAAAAAAAATCACCAAACTGTACCTGACCACTAAATTATCGGCTTCGCTCTCTTCTACCAAAAATAATTTACAGATTACATTTGATGTTTGACAAAGCGGAACAGAGAGCAACCGAATTGGAAAATAATTACGCTCTTCTCAATGTATGGAAGCGACGTGGAGATGAATTGCTCTATTCAATGATTCCAAAGCCGGTAGCTGACTCGCTGAGGACGGGAAATAGTCCTTTAAGTACTTGTAAAGTATGTTAACATATTTGAAGTTTTGTATTTTGTATATAGGCCAGACGATAGGGGTTACAAAAAATTTACCAGTTTATCGATTTTCCAAATTGGAAAAAAATTTCGAATTTTTGAATATTTCGCGCTGGGAGGGCGGTAGGGAAAAATAAAAAATACCACTGTGTGGGGAAAGTGTTTTGCAACAAAAAAGGTATCCTGCGTTTTTTTCGTCCGAGCAATGGTTTGTCCGGAAAAAATTCGGTAAACTAAGTATGTGTTCCGCATCCGCGCGACTCTATTTTCTGAAGCGCGGCGGAGTACATTATGAACTATTGTACAGTTATAATGTAGATATAGATAATTGTAATAGGGCGTTTTAAAGAGGAAAGTGTCAGCTTTAAGATGGCATTTTTTTGTCATAGCACACAATCATTTTTAGCAAATTAATCATATAATATAAATATTATATTCTAATCAAAAACCAAGTATCTCAATAAAAAATATATTATATAATAAGGTGACAATGAAACAATTTTTCGAAGGATGGAAACTGCTATTTGGAAGGTCTGTTCCATAAATAAAATTTATGGATAATTAATTTCTCCTAATTACGAAATACGACAATTTTCATTACCTTGTGAATTTTGGGAATCATGAATTTACAAGAAAATACATATATTAAGTACTGTAACTTTGATAAAACTGAAGTAATTTTAATGGGGTTTTGCGTAAAAATATTGGAGAAACTTCCAAGATCAAGAATATATAATCACAAAATTAATTAATTTACATACATTTTTGGATTCAATGATTTTTTGTATTATAAGCGAAAATAGCAATTTTTATAGATTCCTCTTTATTTTTTCAAAATAAAATTATTTGACAGCTGTCAAATTAAGTGTCACTTAATAGGTCTGTTCGCCTGCAATAAAAGTGTAGCACTGAGCTATATAATTTTGAAAAATTCCAGGTCTATCTGTAAAAAAATGCGTGTAAAATTGCTAAATTTGGGACTATCTATGTATATTGCATTTGTATACTGCAAGAAGCATTAAAACATAATTAAAATAAATAAAATCGTATAGCTCAGTGCTACACTTTTATTGCAGGGAACAGACCTAATATAATTAATTTCAGAAATGTCAACCAGGCTATATTAAATATTGTGCGAATGTCGCATTCCAATTGGCTTAAAAATCTGTATCATAATGAAAATTTGTATCATAATGAATATCATTATGATACAGATTTTAGTCTTTTAATAAGTATATTATAAAACAGGAGTAGAAAAAGATTAATATTCAACGAACAAAATGTATATAGTGAAAAGGTATAAAAGATGATTAATATATAACTTTAAGATATCATTTTTTGCATACATACCTTTTTCCAATAAAAGATGTAAAAATACCAAGGATTGAAAAAAAATTCTGATTGAATATTTAAATTTTTTTCCGCAATTCAGAAAGTGGGGCTTCCGCTGTGCAGCAGAGTCGCGCGGATGCGGAGCACACAGTTTACCAAATTTTTTCCGGAGAACCATTGATCGGACGAAAAAAACGCAAGAGACCTTTTTTATTGCAAAACACTCCTCCTACATGGTGTTATTTTTTATTTTTCTCCATCTTCCTCCCAGCGTGAAATATTGAGTAATTTCAAAAAAAAAAGATTTTTATGTTTCTTTTATAATTTGGGAAATCGATAGACTGGTAAACTTTTTTTCATATTAATCTACATACTTCAAGGTATGCTAATTGATTGTACTTTTGGTCTAAAATGACCCATACCGACTGGCCTAATATTTAAATGGAAACTAATAGATTTTTTTTGTTTCAGTCTTTCGATATAGTAACTGTGATGTTCTGCGAATTAGTTGGATTCAATTCAACTACAGTTGAAGACGCCATGGAACTAGTTAGCACCATGAATGCCGTTTTTTCGTGCTTCGATTCCCTAATGGACACTTTCAATGTTTATAAGGTTAGATAATTTAATATTTGTATTTTTTATTCGACAATTCGAGTTTGTTTGCAGGTGGAAACCGTTGGACAAGTTTATATGGCCGTGTGTGGAGCTCCGAAAGAAAATGAAAACCATGCTCGTAATATCGTTGATGTTTCTTTGGAAATGGTGAAGCATATTAAACAATTGAAAATTCCTTCTGGCACTAAAGTAGATGTTAGAATTGGTAAGATTTAAAGTTGAGTATCAAATTTTAAAAATAAATATGACAAATAGAAGCTGTTGCTTTCAGGTGTTCATTCTGGTCCAGTTGTAGCTGGGGTAGTGGGTATAAAAGTGCCAAGATACTGTTTTTTTGGCGATACTGTTAATACCGCTTCAAGAATGCAATCGTCTAGTGAGGTACTTACTTGAGTGTATAAATATTCAAAAATTTGGTAATTAAAATGATTGTTTATTGCTTATAGCCAGCAATGGTGCACATATCAAAACCAACGAAATGTCTTTTACCCAGTGAACGATACATTATTATAAATAGAGGAACTGTAGAACTGAAGGTGAGTTATTTATGAAAAAAAAACATATAATTCCATATCTAAATTTATCACTCCAATGTCATTAGGTACATTAATGTAGGTATTTGGAGTAATATGGCGTTCAATCCCAAATTATTGCAAATTTGGTGTACAAAATAGAAAAAAAATATATAATAATCATATACCCTTATACCCTAAGGTGTCGGGTTTGCATTTAATTCTCATATATAAATTTTTTCCATTCTTTCCTGTTTCTTGCCAATGAATGCGTTGTATGTTCTTCAATGAATAAAATGTTGTTGAAACAATTTGGCGCCCAACGTTGATACACTAGGACACCTGAACGTTTGAAAACGTTCAAGTCCGCTTTGCGCATTCGTCGTGCAAACAGATTGTTCAGGAGCAGTCAGTTGTTGTGAGAAATTCAGCAAGTAAACATCTACGTACAGTCTAGGAAGTTCAATCAAGGCAAAATTAGAAATTTTATTGCGTTCAATCATAACTTCCAAATAAAATCCCTAAGATGAATAAGACAGACTTTGCAATTTTGACGGGAGAAAAAAGGATATGTATTTGGGAATCTCTCATTTTCAGGTGAATTTGCCAAACTGTATTAACATATTTTCTTCATTAGTAACATCATTAACGTTCAGTTTGTTTTTTTAGGGTAAAGGAAATATGCAAACATACTGGGCGTTCGACAATATTTATAACGATGAGAAGTGAGATGGTACAAATTAATGTGTTATAATAAATTCAATGTTCCACAATTTGAAAAAGTAATAACAAAACTATGTATTTTAATAAAAATACTAATAATAATTGTGAGTTTTTAATTCTCCTTTTTTCCTATCTACAACTTTCTATGCCTACATTTTTTGAATATAGCAGCTTTCCAGCTGCACAGCACATCAGAATAATCAGAATCCTAGATCACAGCACCAGTATTATTATTGGAGTTAACCCAGCTAGCGTAAAATTTGTGAAGTTTAAAAATGCACCTAATCCGTAGTAACCTACTTAATTGCCAAAAGAGAAAAAGCCCCAGCAACACAACCATATGCTGCTCAGAAATTTCCGTCAAATATACCAAATACACAGTCGTCATTCCACCGTGACCAAAAAAAGAACCAAAATATGGTAATTGTAATATTCATGAAATATTAGAACTCATTTACATTACTTATCCATGTGTATAGATAACAATTTTAACAAAAATATTAACTTCATTTACGAAAACTAGTTCCATTTATGATAAAAGTTCTGACACTAACGTTCAGGTAAGATGAATTGACCTAAAAAAAATAGGATTTTCAATTTTGCTGCTCCTTTATCACGAAGCATCATTGATTGATTGTTTGGTTCGTCAACATCGGTCAGAAGCTTCGACACCTCAGCTTTCAAGCTTGTACCGTTTATATAAAGAGACCAGAAGCCCAGGCTCAGCATGCTGCTTAGAGAAATCTTCCTTGGAACTCAAGTACTAGTCTATATCTCTAATGAGACAAAGCTGAGACTGTGAGGTTTGAAAGTTTTTGAAGGAAATCCAAGACTATCTGAGAATATAAGGATCTTTTGTTCTTTATTTCCATCCTGGAGCTATTTTGTAGTTTTCTGATATCCTCATTGGGTGCATTAAAGCCTTCACACATCTCTGAATAGAGCATCAAATCATAGATCTGCACAAAACATTTAACGTCTCTAATGTTTAGGAATAATCTTATTTACGAAAGCTGGATTATTTTATTTAAATATGTTTATTTTCAGAAGTGAATAGTATTACTAGAATCTACATCATATAAAATGGAAACCGAGCCTCTACAGGAAGTTAAATGTAATACTGAAGAAAAAGTTGAAACGAAAAATGACAGAAAAAGTGATACGTTGATTCTATGGGTTACTGTTATAACAGGTAATCTTTTTTTTACATTTTTTGGTTAATTATTACTTAGTTTTTTGTTAAAAAGGGAGATTCGAACTCACAGAGGTATGGTTCATTCTGTCTCAATCTATTTTTATTGTTATAGGATCAATGATGGCTGCGGCAGACGGATTAATATTTGTGTGGCCTTCATCAGCCATACCAAAATTGATATCTAATAATACCGAAGAAAACCCAATAGGCAGACCTGTAACTTCTTTCGAAGTTTCCATGATGGTGGGGTTACCGACTCTAGCCATGTTATTTGGGTCAATAATATATGGTTACCTGTCAGATTTAATCGGAAGAAAAGGTTCCATACAAACTTCAGGTGTGGGAATATTTATCTCAGTTGTCGCACTAGCATTTAGTACAAATATTATTTGTATAATAGCGTTCAGATGTTTTTGGTTTTTTTTCTGTCAAGGTGGATACAGTGTGTACTTGGTATACATCACAGAAATTTCCGAGGATCACAAGAGAGCTAAATATGGTTGTTTAGGAGGTGCTTTCTTACCGTTAGGTCAAATAATGGGTTTTGGTCTGGGTGCACTGTTAGATTTTAAATATTTCACATTAGCTGGATCGACCCCGCTAATATTATTAGTAGTTTTCACATTTTTCGCGCCCGAATCTCCCGTTTACAGTTTATCGAAAGGAAGAAAAGAAGAATGCACTCGGGCTCTTAAAAAGTTAAGAAGTTATAAAAGCGAAAAGGAATTAGAAACAGATTTACGTATCATCGACGAAACTGTTAAATCGAAAAATAGTATACAAACAGTATCATTACCGTTTATTTTTAATAGTAAGATAAAAAGGTACACACTAATGTTGGCGATTATACCTTTTATATTGAAAGTTGGCGGTGGACTGGCCGTTGTTATGCAATTCTTAGAACCTATTTTTATAGCTGCTGAAACTAAATTCAACAGTAGTCACAT
>CAJUYI010000599.1:31904-43303 GCA_910591695.1 Galerucella pusilla | reverse complement strand
CTCTGTTGTGATCCTCACTAATTTCTGTAATGTACACTAACAATACAGTATACCCGCCATTACAAAAAAAATACCAAAAACACCTAAACGCTATTATACCGACAATATTCTTACTAAAAGCTAGTGCTGTGATTGAGATAATTACTCCGACAGCCGCGATTTGTAAAGAGCCTTTTCTTCCCACTTTTCCTGATAAATAACCGCATACTAATGACCCAAGTAGCATTGATAATGTCGGTAAGCCTGCTAGCAAAGAAATTTCGAAAGTCGTTATCGGCCTTTCTATTGGATTTATATTTGTATTATTAGATTTCAATTTTGGCAATGCTGATGAAGACCATACTAACGACATTCCATCGAATACAATAATCATTGAACCTGAAAGAAGAGTGAGATATTGAATAAACATCTTGTGATGCCTTTTGGTCAATATAATAAGTTAACAATAATATTTAAATAAATTCCCTTGAAGCTAATTTCAACAAATCATAAGAACGTTGAATCGTTACAGAAATAGAGGTAGGAAGGTCGCACGTACGAAGTCAAGTTCAGAGCGTGAAATAAACATAAATAGTATTATTTATATTTACTTATGATGAACTTGACTTGCCGTATAAATTTGTAAACGATAGTGTTTTAAGACCCATTATTAATATTAGTGTTAATGTTAATGTGAATGTTAGAATATGAATTATCGTAATTCATAAGTAATAAGTAGTATAATGTATAGTAGTAAGTTTAAGTAATAAATAGAACGTATCCCAGAGCTACCGGTAGTTGTTTTATTCCTGGAAGATGACCCTCCGAGTGACCAGCAGCACCATCAGTTGAGAGGCCGATTCACGTCGAATACCACCCCCGTAACAACCACATTACAATCTCATATCACAAGCTGAGATAGTAATTTTAACATGCTTTCTTTGTGGTTCAAAGGACTGAAATGGTCAACCATATATACTTCTTCTCGGGAGTTCATTTCTACAAATATCGCTTCAATACTATTCTGCCAGCTCATCTATTTCTTCTGTTTTTCCTCTACCAGTCTAAATGTTTATCTGTGCTTCAAATACATATGTATTAAAAATTTAAATATTTAAATTACCTGTTATAACAATAATCCATAAAAACACCGTGTGACGTTTTTTGACGTTTGTCGATAATTCATAATCAGTGTCTTCAGTCTCATATTTCGCTTCTTGTAAGGGCTTAGTTTCCATCTAGTATAAAGTAACTTGTAGTATTGATATTAATTTCACAAAAACTGAATATTTCAGTAACTTGTGAATTTATAATATACCTTTTTTTCCTGTATAACTAACATTTGTGGTACAAGTTGTCTTAGAAAACAATACATAATTAAACTCATTATGCGAAATATAAGTAAATTAAAACAAATAATTAGTTTTGTTCCTATTCCTAGATAGTGTGTACATAAAAACCGCATTAGTTAATTTTTAATAGGAAAACTAGAGTTGAATATTCCTTGACATTGACGTTATTTTCATATAATAATTGAGGAGGATGATTTAGGGGGATTTTGCTTGGATTGGGTTGTTCCAGACCTCACTACCTCAAGATATACCGATAGATCGAAGCAGCCTCTCATATTTTCTTTGGATGTGAAGCAATATTGCATTGGAGATACAAGGTGTTTAAAAAATGACATTCCCTTCCCATTTTTTACGCCACTGACATTTGAAGCAATTTTCATTCAGTTTTGTTTTCCTCAGTGGTTTTCATGTGAAGAACGAATAACCTTTACATATCAAAAGTTTCTAAGATATTTAATGATTTCATGAAGTCAGCAATTTAATATTCGAACTAGCTTTAAATCTCACAATACTTTGAGATCTATACTAACAAAAACGAAACCAAAAAATGAAGAACAATCTTCAAAAAATTGCATCTATCAGATATCTTGTGAATGCGACAAATTCTATTTAGGTGAAACATCTAGACCATTGAAAGTCCGAAAAAGCGAACATAAAAAATATATCAAAGATAGGGAGTTCTTCAAGTCAGGTATTTGTTAACATGCTTGGGAAGAGGGGCATAAAATTCAATGGGATTCGTCAAAAATTGTATTGAAAGAGCCCAATAATAAAAGACGAAAAATCAAAGAAACTGCTTTAATACAACTAAATGCAGATAAATGTGTAGCTAGTATTTCAGCCGAATGTAGTCAAATTTGGTTACCAATGTTAGAAAGAAAAATTTCCAATAATCAATTACCTGCGTTATCAGGATAGCATCATAAGTTTTTATCCAGGTTGTCTTATGATCTATCATTGATATAGGTGTTAATACACAAAATCACCAAACTGAGTTATACATATTTTTGAAACAAAAATAATCATACGCAAAAAGTAACAACAAACGCGATTTATTAACAACATTTCCAAAATTAGCGAAAAAAAAGCGCTATCCCAATGAAAACCGTTCCTGGAACGTGCACTTCACTGGATTCCATTTCTAGTAGACTAAAATGTCGTTAAAATGTCATAAAATGAAATATTTTATTTCAAATTTTACCAGAGATGTGATCTACTATGAATGGACCTTAATAAAATTTGACAACAAAGTTTTGTAGTCTTAAACTTCAAAATATTATTGATTGTCTAGTTGTCATATTTTTTCGTTGTGTCAGATAGGGACCAAAAATTTTTTTATTAATTTTATTACTAGTTAATCTTGACAACTGGAACGCTGGAACGCTACCGAAACGTCGAAATAAAAAATAAAAAACATTATTGTGCTTTGATTCCCAAAATAATAAGAGAAAAAAGAATAAGTAATGCCACAAGGAACTTACAGAAGACACTTTTTAATAATTATTTTTAAAAAAATGATTTTTTTCAATAACTACCAACTACTTATGGTTGGAATATGTAACAGGAACTAGTTTATGAAACAGCAATGCATCTGAAACATTCGGAGAAAATGGTTGAAAATATTTGTCTAAACTTGTGATTTTATTTAAAAAAAATAGAAAGAATCCATGCAGCTGCAGCAATTATTTCCGGCAATCGCCAGTCTTTCAAGGTATGCGATTTTCGATGAGGAAACGCTGCAAATTATGTATAAAATGTAAATGGACAAAATTTGACAGTGACAATTGTTTACTATGGATACCTAGTTACGTTTTTTTTATACGTTTGCTAAAATATCCAGACTACTATTTTAATTTTTTGCTGCTAAAACTTTAAGGTACAAGTCCGATGTTTATTGGTATATGGATACCTTGGACACGACTCCTAATTATTGCGTTGCAATATACAGGTTGTTCCATTAAAAATAGTTGAAAATTTTAAGGTCGAAAAAAGGCAATTTTTTTACTCCCACTGTATAATTGTAGACAAAATTTGGTACCAACTAGAAAAAACTTTAGGCCAAAAGAAAAGGAATGGCGTAAACCGCAGGTGGCTAACACAACTGGTATAAAAGTTATAAGCATTTAAAATGGGTCACTCTCGGCTGGGACACTCTGTATATGGAGGAAGAAAAATCTACAGGAGTGCTAAAAATGTCTCTCGATAAGTTGTATGAACGAGTTATTGCTGCAACGGGTGTGCCTGAATCAAGTATTCGAAGAATTGTGAATGAAAAAAAGGAAATAGATGCTGGTTCCAAAGCATCCTTTACATCTCCAAAAAAAAACTAAAAAGAGGAAGAATCTGAATCGGAAAGTGAAACGGAACTCAATGATTCTGACTCTGAATAATCGTTTTTTGTATCGTTGATTTTTATATTGATTTTATCAATTCCTATTTAACCAACATTATCAAATATTGTTTAATTTATTGGGGTTCGACCAACAAATAAACTCATACTCATCAAACATTTTAAATACGTATTTAGTACAAATAATTTAATAGTATTGCAAATTTTAGACAAATGAATACAAATTTTAGAATACAAAATAAATCACAAATTAGTTCCAATAAGTAAATCTCAGCATTTACCCCTTAGTCCGCATCATGTTGACGTTCCATCTTCCTTGGTATCTTTTTTCCATTTCCTTCATGTCTTGGTGGAATCTTTCACCCTGCTCTTCACTTACATCAGCAAGGTTTGCAGGGAAATAGTCAGGATGTGAGTGGAGAAAATGAACTTTATTGCTCATATTACAACCAAGTTTCTTAAAGTTGTCGAGCATGTCTGCGACGATTGTCTTGTAGTTTGGATCTTTTTTGTTTCCTAGAAAACCGGTAACAACCAATTTAAAAGATGTCCACGCTGCTTTTTCTTTTGTTTCCATTGTGTCCTCAAAGTTGGGATGTCTCATTAGTTTTCTAATGTCTGGTCCGACAAAGATTTCTTTCTTCAGCTTTGCCTCGGATAAACCAGGAAACTGTCCACAAAGATATCTGAAACATTCTCCTTCTTTTGGCAATGCCTTGACAATCTGCTTCATCAGGCCCAATTTAATGTGGAGTGGTGGAAGTAAGACCTTTTTGGGATCCACATGGCTTTCCCTCTCAACATTTTCAACCCCAACCTGTAAGGTTTTTCTCCAATCTTTTTTTATGTAGTGATTTGTTCTGTCTCTGCTGTCCCATTCACAGAGAAAGCAAGGAAATTTTGTTTAGCCACTTTGTTGACCAAGCAGCATTGAAACCACTTTAAATCACCACAAAGTGTCCATTTGTGGTCTGAGTAGCACAGTTTGTTTAAAACCAGTTCAAGGTTTTCGTAGCATTCTTTTAAGTGAACCGAGTGTCCAACTGGCATAGGAAACAGGCACTTTTTCAAGGAGCAGCACGACAGACAGGCACTGACATGAAATATGTTAAGTGAGGCAGTAAGTGGATGATGGAGGGGGAAGAGCAAAGACAAGCACTGTCATGAAAATACTACTGGTTTCTCCTGATTACCGTTTATTTCACGTATAGCTCATGTAGTGTAAAAATTGCTATGCAACTGAAAATGCATTATAGTTTTTTTAATACGTTTTAAAAGTACTTTATGCTCAATAACAGTTACTGAAGATCCAAAATACCAAAATTCAAACTCACTAGAGTACAAAGATATGTATGAAAATAACTGTACGTGATGGAATTTTTTAAAAAAATTTTCTGAAGTCAGCGTTGAAAACAACATAAAAATCACTTATTAAATTTGAAACAATTTTTATGTCGCAGACCTGTGAAATTGAAGGGGAAAGGTAACATATTCTTCCAAATGTACACCACTGGATTATTCAAGTTTTCAAAATTTCAACACCCTGTATTTCGAAAAGTAAATGTGCTGAACCCCTTAATCCTCATATCATTTTGTCCAATTTTACGAGAGGAATCTACATGCAAACGTCGTGTCATTTGAAGACACCCTGTATACACTCCAAAGAATAGACTACCCAAGGTAGGATGTCTCCAAGAATAAATTGTTTTAAACTATGTAATAGATCAAAATATTAGAGATAAATAAAAATTAAACAACCATTGTTTATTTAAATATATTACTCAGTCGAATAATCACATTTCCAAAGTCATTATTTATTACAACACAATTTTATATAATTTTGAATTTCAACAATGCTTTTTCCTTTATTTTCCGGAATTATCAGATACATAAATATAGTTCCCAAAAAAGTAGATCCACTATATATCCATAAGCACCAATGCAGCCCTAGGCTTTCAACAATGTAAGGATAACTAGCAGACGAGCAAAAAAGTAAAATACAGAAAGTCGAAGATAAAAATGATACAGCCATTGATCTTATATCAGGTGTAAACAGCTCACTCATAGTAGCTAGTGGAATTGAGCCCATTCCGCTCGAATAAAGAATAACATAAAATATTGTACAAACTAAAGGTAACCATTGTAACTGGTGAATTGAAGAATAATTGATGCTTTTTAAATAAAAGAAGCAACCTAAAGAAAACATGGTTGCTCCTGAACCTATTGATGAAATTACCATCAGGATTTTTCTACCATATTTTTCCACAGCAATCGATGTTGTAAAGAACGTGAAAAATTTGAAGACAGCTACGATTATAGGCATGTGACTACTGTTGAAATTAGTTTCAGCAGCTAGAAAAATAGGTTCTAAAAACGGTAAAATTATGCCTATACCGCAGAAAATTGTTTGCAACATGGGTAGAAATGCTAACATTAAAGCGTATCTTCTTTCTTTACTATTAAAAAGATCAACTATTGAAATATTACCTTTTTGTTTCTTTGATGCTATAATAGTTTCGTTAATTTTACGTAAATCTGTTTCTAATTCCGTTTCGCTTTTATTATTCCTCAACTTTCTAAGACTCCGAACACAATCTTCTATTTTATTGTTTGATAAATTATAAACTGGTGATTCGGGTGCTAAATAGATGAAAAAGACAAGTATTATAATTGGGGATAATTCGGCTAACGTAAAATATTTAAAATTAAAAAATGCTCCCATGGCAAAACCTATTATTTGACCAAACGGTAAAAAAGCACCGGATAAACAACCAAATTTAGCTCTGTTGTGATCCTCACAAATTTCCGTAATGTATATTAAGAAAACAATGAATCCACCGTTACAAAAAAATAATAAAAAACTCCTAAAAGCTATAATACAAATAATATTCCTACTACAAGCTAGTGCTACAGTTGAAATACATATTCCCACAGTCGCTATTTGTATAGACACTTTTCTTCCAACTAATTCAGACAAATAACCATGTGCTATTGACCCAAGTAACATCGCTAGCGTTGGAATACCTGCCAGCATAGAAATTTCGAAAGTTGTTATAGGTCTGCCTAATGGATTTTGGTTTGTATTATTAGATTTCAATTTTGGTATCGCTGATGAAAGCCAGACCAATAGTAATCCCATAAATACAGAAATAATGGATCCTGAAATTCGAATAAGATAATATTATTATTCAATTGAAAAATGTTGATAAATTTATTTGCGCTTCATCGGCCTTTTCATTGTCTTTTATTCCTTGGTGACCTGGCATCAAGGCTAGAGTCACTCTATTACTACTACTTAGTATGTTGAGGACCTTGCGACACTCCCTGGTTTCAAAAGACAATATATATGTTATTTTTTTAATGTGTCACTTTATAAAAATCTCTTAAAAGTTGTTGAAATTCTCTTGTATTTTCTAATCTCCAAATCCAGCAGTTATGTTTATTAACTCGTCCATTTATATGGAATGCAGACTCATCAGACATGATAATCCCAATATTTGGATATGATCTTGTTAAATTTTCACACATAAATCCAGTCTTTTATTTAATATAGTCCATATTGTAGAAATTGAATTTTATAGGGTTGGAATTTGATATTTTTTTTAATTCTGAAAACTTTTATAATAGTATATTATACTCCAAAATACCTAAATAAAATGTAAGTGCTTACTTAGTTACAGGGTGTTTTGTTTAAAAATTTAAAAACTAGTTTTGCTCAATACTTTAAAACTGTTTTACGTATTCATTTTATATTTGGCAGGAAGTGTAGACACTGTACCCCCCACTGACAGGTTAATCGTTCCCAAATTCTACGCCACTGGCGGAATAAAAAGTTTAGCACAATTTTTCGATTCTTTTGGGTTGAATCTTCATAATTTGAAGTCAGGATTCTACTATTAAATTATTTCTAATTAGTAATGAATCACCCTGTATGCAATTTTTTCCACTACTAGCCAAATTTAAGACAAAAATTAAAACTAATTCAAAAACGCACCACAAGAAGCGTTTAATCCGTCGTCTGACTGACAAGTACACTGTCACTTTTCGATATATTATAAACGTACTCGCTATATGTCATCAGTCATTTTTGGTTGAGTGCGAATTTTAAATTAATGTCATTTTTATTAAAATAATTTAGATAATCTTAATAGGTAATGTTAAGCAGCGAATATGTTAAAGACAATCTCCTGGGTATACAAAATTATGTTGCACAAGTTTTTGTTGAACTACTATCTCTGAATTCTCAAAATATTTGAATTTGTCCATTATTGACCTAGGTTAATAAAAGAAAATTATTAACCACCAATATAGAAATTCAACTTTTCAGTTGGATAGAAGAAGCAATAATAATTGTAAACTTCACAGCTAGTAGTTGGAGAAATGATATTGTTAATAAAAAAAGCAAAATGAAAAATTCAAATTACCAGTTAAAACAGTTGTCCACAGAAACCCCGTATCAGGGTTTCTGACATTTGCCGATTTCAGTACTTTCTTAGTTTTTCCAGTTTCATATTTCACTTCTTGTAGTGGTACTGTATCCATCTAATATAAGCTTTATATTCTAAATAACTAAACGTGGTAAGCCTAAGGACGTTTTAAGTTAATATGGAATACTCGTATTGCGATAAAACAAATTTGAATTAAAATGTATTGCAAGATAAATATTTTAATGAAGTTTATTAAAAATGCAAATGCACAAAAAAAAGTATATATAAATAGTTTAAAATATTGTAGCGTAGTCTAAATATGAGGAGAAGCTTAAAATTAATTTTGTATAATACAATAACTATTTTTCCTATGATGCAGGAATAGGAATGAACTTGAAGACCAAGTTGTCTACTATCGCATTTTCGCATCCTTGCCCAAACTTCCCATGGGAATACCTGCTGTCCTTATATACAAGGGTGCGAATCTATTATACACTGAAATTTGCAAATTCCTCACTAAGGACCTTTAGAAAGAATAAAGAACATCCTAAATTGAAAATCTTGAAAAATTTATAACTATTCAAGTATAGATTAATTTTTAAGAATGTACATAATACTTATTTGTTTGTTGATATTTCATTATTTTTATTTATTTATTCAATACAGAGTATACACTCCAAATGGTCTTGACCTAAATAATTGTTCATTTGTATTCGTTTTGTCCCAAGTAGATGTTAAACTGTGTTATTCCTTTTATAATGATTATATCAACACAAATGTTCATTCGCTGATCATTCTGTATTAGTTATTAAGTATTATCAGATATACGCTCAGATATACGTTATTGAAGTCTATCTTTGTGATTTTTTTAATTCTATTCCTCGGTTAAAACAAAATTTCTAAAAAGTTACTTAGCAATAATATAATTTATATAAATTGCCAATATTTTTCAAAACAAGAATAAAGTCAACATATTTTCTAATTGCACCCGGTAAATTCCTTCACAAATGAATTCACCGTCCGTCACCTCGTATACTACCAAATGACTAGCATAAACAGGTGTCGCACATGATTTACGACTCTCTGCAAAAAATACCGGCGTTTTCCGACGATCAAAGGAGTGACCGGACTTATTGGAATATATAGACTTTGCTTTGGTTAAACTACTTGAATTTTTGTCACTATTGATAGTTATTGTTAATTATGAAATCAATTATGTTGACTTTAATTGTAGCATTTTTGTATTAATATGTCAGATGTTGATTACACATTATTTGGTGAAATTATCACGTGATCGTAGGAAAAATACTGTACATTACTCGTGTGAAAAATGTCACTTTTCGCACACGTTATGTAATATACTATTAATCTTGTTGTTATTATTAATCTTTATATTCTCATTATCTAAACATTTATTGATGAATCCACGAAATAAACTAGTTACATCAATTAGATCTGCGTGACAATTTTTAATAAAGTTATCTTGTTTGAGCTCCTATCTACATCTTCCCAAAACATTCCACTAAAACTCATATAAAGAATATTCCTTATATTTGACATTAAAACCATAAGGTGCACAACAAGCTTGAGATACTTATTTTAATTTGAATGTTAATTTTTCATATTATTGTAAGTTAATTTGGTTTTTTTTAAATTTTAATATTTTTTAACATCTACTATTTACAAAAGCACGTTTTCCCAAAGAGGCACGTCCAGAGATCCTCTGTTTTGAAGCAATATGAGGTATATAGTGAAAAGCGCTCTTATAGTGCAAGTTCAAAGATCACTAACCATATTATGTACCTGTAATGTATGTATCCTACTATGGATACTTGGTGCATTAGAAGTGTGGAAGGGCCTCTGACTAGGTGGTGTTGCTGGTCACTTGGTGTGTCATCTCACAAGAATTAAAAACAACTACTGGAATCACTGGGTCATGTTCTCTTTATTACCTTACTTTACTATTATACATTAACCCACTTATTACTAGTACTAATTAGAATATTAAGTAAAATGATTACGATGAATAGAATACACTTTGAATGTCTTTAGGACATCTTAGAATAATTAAGTAATGAATTAGAATTGATTAGAATGATTTAGAATACTTTAGAATGAATGTTAAAACACTTTCGTTAACATATTTATACGACGAGTCAAGTTCAGCGTTTTGTAAATATAAAACAATTCTGTTTATGTTTATTTCACGCTCTGAACTTGACATCCTACGTGAGACCTTTCTCTTTCATATTTGTCAACGATTCATGCTTTATAGAAATCAGCTTCAAGGGAATTTATGTCTTTATTCATAATAATACCATAATAATAATTTAAATAATTTATAAATAATATTTCAGCCAAAAGGCATCACATACCAAATCAGAAGATATCCTTTTTTCTCCCGTCAAAATTGCATAAGTCTGTCTTATTCATCTTACGGATTTTATTTGGACGTTATGATTGAAGGCAATAAAAGAAAACAAAAACGTTGAGTATGTCTTTGTTGAATCGTATGACTATATATACCTACGTAAGTCTCCAAGCTTTAGGTGGAATTGTTTTATTGCTCAGAAATACAACACTGGTAATTACGCTCAGTTATAATTACTACAAGTGGTTCCTTTCATAAAATTCTGGAGCGACATCATATTCCACAGGATACTCGGTTTGTTCGGAATAAATTATGTACGGTATGCTATTGGAAAGTGTAGCGCACTTCATACAGGTAAATTTATATCAATTCATTATTTTCTAACTATTTTAAGTACTTTAGAAGCGAATAATAAACTAGCAAGAGCAAGGCCACCAGAAAATTCAGTGTTCTGCTTTTTCATCAACTTTTTATTGTATAGAAAACTGACCTAGATGCCAGGAAGCTTTCTCCTCCACAAAGATTGTTATAAAATATTTATCTATTACTAAAAGCTGTCCTTAAAGCACTTCAGATCTCTTAGGCTGGTATGGGAATGCGGCGAAGAACTTAGAAGACTGGCGACTCGGAACAGTGTAACACTAGAGTGGGCCCCAGGTCACAAGGGAATTGCTGACGAAATCGCAAGAGCAGGATCGTCAACCCTGATGAACTGACCCGAACCAGCAGTGGGAATTCCCAGATGCTCAAATAGGTAATGGTTAAAAGAGTGGGTAGAAGAACGACACAATAAACACTGGAAGAATACGGCCAGGCAAATACATGGGAAGAAATTCATAAAAGAACCATCAGGAAAAGTAGCGAAAGAGTTGCTCTCAATGAGCAGGAACAAACTACGCAGGAGCACCTGAACAAAATAG
>CAJUYI010000599.1:0-29640 GCA_910591695.1 Galerucella pusilla | reverse complement strand
GTATACGAGGGGATGCGAAAGTGAAAGGTACGGAAATTCGAGAAATTAAATTTGATTCATGGACTTTTATGGGCATTTTCGTCATCCATGGGGATGAATTAGGGGATTTTTATATATAAAAGTATCTAAGGGCAATTGATTCCAGTTTTGAAAATTTTAAAGCGAGTTTTATAGTCGAAAATACACGCGTCAAGTAAAAAAATCATAGGGCCGATAACAATTGGAATTTTGAGCAGAAATTTTATACGCACACTCTCAAATAATCAACAAATATGGAAAAAAATCAGCAGCATCATATCTCCAATATTCAGTATACGAGGGTATGCGAAAATGAGAGTGCACGTCAAACTCATTCCTGTACCAGTAAACTCGCCTTTTCATTGTCCTTGTGAGAGAAAGAAAAACTTTCTATCATTAAATCGAATCCAATTAACACTAAACTTGCTAATGAAACGATTTGTTTACATCAAACTTATTTATCAAATAATTTAGCACCAGTATACCTACCCGTTAACGCAGTGAGCAGCCGTAAGACAATATTTGTTGTTTATTAAGGAAGCCCCGCAATAAAATCTGTTGTTATACAAAAGTGCAGTCATCCACGGGTATTCGTTAACCATGGTCTCAATCCCTCCCACTATTCGTACGTTTTTGAAAGTTTTACCACACGCTACAAAAAAATTGAATGTTATGTTTGCTTAAAATACATCAGAATAGTATGGGAAATTCATAATACAGTGTATAATCACCGTACACTAACTACCGACAAGTAAACTCACTTTGTTGATTTATGGGTTACCGAAAATTTCCTTACTGGCGAGTTCTGGCTAGTTCAAATCGAGAAATTGTTGAGTACAGGGGTAGCACGCAATGCTGTGTTGCTGATCGAAATTTCGGAAATATAATTTTTGTTTTGTTATCGTTTTTGTCAGCAGATCATTGTTTTTGCGTGAGCATTAAAATATTTATACATATTTTTATTATAAAGTTGTATTCAGTATAAATATTAGAGTGACTTATTTCATTGCAAAATGCCTGCAGTGGTATATTGTTCTGTTGATGATTGTCGCAGTAAACTGAGAGAGAGACCGTTTCAAAGATGCCCAAAAGACAAAATTAGGTAAGAAAAGAGGTACAAGTAAACATTTTTTATTTTCTATATTATATTGCAGATGTGAAGCTTGGAAAAATGCTTTGGGTTTTAAAGGAAACCTCCGATATGCCAATAAAACAGTGGAACAATGTTATAATTGGATAAAAATTTGTAATTTCCATTTTTGCTTAATACAAAATCTGAATTGCTTAGAAGTACAGTTAGTTCTACGACTACAAATAATACCTATACTCCTCTAAAAGTGTTAACGAATGATTATAGAAATATAAAAAGTGTGGATGGAAATGCACTGGTATACGTTACTGGATACCTACTTAAAAAGTGTTTATTGCAGCATTCCTGTAACACTTGCTTAAAATTTATTAAGATAAATGATCTAGAAGGAGAATCTACCGTTTTGATGAAATATAAAGATTACAGTGTTTCATCCAACATTTGTAATATGGTTGTGCCTCCCAAAAATTTTGTGGAACTCGTTATAGAATTGGAACACACATTTATAGATCAATTTAATAAAGAAGCCCCTGAATATGGTGTCGGTATGAAGCTTAATAATAGCTTTAAGAATGTTAAATTGTGTCATCCTTGTACAAATTTCCCAGTTGATTATTTTATACAAGATTACGTATTTATTATACACTGAAATTTGCTAATCGTAACATTAAAACTGAAAAATTACAGAAACAACACACCAAACTAAGTATGCTTAAACATTTGTAATCATTACTTTGTTAAACATAACAATTTAATCAATAATTTACTTCACGTATTTAACCACACGACTGTCCCTCGTATCTGTTGTATTATGATAACAGACGTGTAAGGCGCCAGAGAAAAGATGTACCAAAATTTTCAAACGTTCCGACGCAAGTGAATTTACTTGTCGGTTGTTAGTGTACGGTGGTATAATCTAATTCGAAAGTGGTAGGCTAAAAGCGTCGGCTGTATATAGATTATTTCTTACTGCAGCTTGGACAATTCTTCGAAGGATTCACATGAGCTGCATTCGCCTCTGGCTGTTTAATTCCTACTAGTCCTAAGAACCAATCAACAACTTTAGGATTATTATTTGGTTGTTTAACAAATTTATGAAGATTGCTGGTATTTTTGACGACCACTAAAGGCTTGGATTCGATTATATTTTCTGTTACTAAGTTACTGACTGTATCTTCTATGGTTTTGGGAGGTCCTCTTATTATCGTATTTTTAACCACGTGAAAAGGTTTTTGTATGGCGTTGTAAGCTTTATAGGACTTGCCGCTGTCAAATAATTCTGACGGATCCTGATGATTGGCAATTTTTTTGGATATTAATTTTGGATTTTGATAACGGAATCTATCCTCGTGAAACTTCTGCAAAAAAAGGTTAAGTTGAAATGCTTTGTATGATTTTATCTTCAAAAAGCAAAGGACACTCTGTAAGAATGATTAGCTCTTTGAAATTTTACAATTTTATCACAACATTATGACGAAATTCGGGGACTCATTTTGGGCGCCTCCTTTTCTTGTAGTACCTTGAAGTATGTAGATTAATATAAAAAAAAGCTTACCACTTTTTTTTCGAAATTTTTCAATATTTCACGCTGGGAGGAAGGTGGAGAAGAATAAAAAATACCACCGTGTGGGGAAAGTGTTTTGCAATAAAAAAAGTCCCATGCGTTTTTTTTCGTCCGATCAATGGTTTGTCCCTAAAAAATTCGGTAAACAATAGCACAGTCTCCTATAGAACTCCTCCTTAACTTTGTTTGAAGTTTGAGGATAAATATTCCGTATTTCTGTAGTTATCCTGTCTTCAAGGTCTACAATGCTAGTTGGTTGTGTTTCATATACTTTGTTCTTGAGATAACCCTACAGAAAAAAATCTAACGGCGTATGGTCTGGCGATCTAGCTGGCCACTCAATAGTACCTCTTTATCCACTCCACTTATTGGGGAAGATTTAATCTAAATCAGTTCTTACCATTAAAGCATAAAGGGGTGTTGCCCCGTTTTGCTGGAACCAAACATTTTCATTCGGTAAGCTAGGATCTATTGCGTTGGGATATAAGTTTGCCAACGCAGGAATAACTTAATTTCTAAGCATATTTAAATATTTTTTAACTGTTAAATTTCCATCTTTAAATATAGGACCAATAATATGGTCGCCTATGATACCGGTCCAAACGTTCACCTTTTGAGGGTACTGAGTATGTGTCTCACGCATCCAATTAGGATTCTCTGCTGACCAATATCTACAGTTCTGTCGGTTTACCTCTCCATTTAATGTGAATGTTGATTCGTCAGAAAAAATAATGGTACCAAAAGCTATCTCATTTCTGTTCAGCTTATTCATCAATCTTTCGCAGAAATCCATTCTACGATCTGGATCGTCTTCTGTTAACTCCTGCACAAAAGTTAATTTGTATGGATGAAGTTTTTCTTTATGAAGACATCTTAGAACAGTTGTATGACTAACATTATTTTCACGGGCAATTTGACGTGTACTTGAAGTTGGATTCTCTTCGACACTTGACAAAATATCCACTTTCACATCATCTTCAACGAAGTGTGGTTTTCTTTTCAATGGTTTGAAATGTCCAAGTTCTCTGAATTGTGCATGAATTTTAGATACAGTACTTTGTGAAATATTAGGCAATTCGGGATACCTGTGATTAAATAAGTTTGCCACTTCAACTTGACTTCTGCAGATATCCCCGTACCCGATCATCATTAAAATTTCAATTCGGTGAGTCTCAGTTCATTGTTATGTCGACAAAGAAAGAGTGCTTGACAAAGATTTTACTTTTACAGCATAAACTGTCAACACATCAACACTGACAGAATAGAAAACAATCCACATTTACCGATTTTGTCTAATTATTGGCGTTTTTAGGCAATTTCTAGGTATTTATGATAAAATTCATGGGCGTAGCAGGTTTTTTTAATATACAAATACGTCTAATAATTAGTTAGTTTAGATTTTTGATAAATCCAATATTCGAAGTGTAATAAATTATTAATTTAAAAATTTCACCCTGTATAATTCATAATTGACCATACATTATTTAGTTTGTTGGAATCGGTTCATTAAGAGGATTTCAAAAATATCCAAATATACAGGGTGTTTCATTAAAAAAAAATAGAGTCGCGCGGATGTGGAACACATACTTAGTTTACCGAATTTTTTCCGTACAAACCATTGCTCGGACGAAAGAAACGCAAGTAACCTTTTTTGCTGCAAAACACTTCCCTTACACGGTGGTATTTTTTATTTTTCTCTACCTTCCTCCCAGCGCGAAATATTGAAAAATTTCGAAAAAAAAATATGTTTTTTCTAATTTGGGAATTCGATGGACTGGTAATTTTTTTTTCATATCAATCTACATTTAAGGTACTTATGAAAAAAAAATCTGCCGTATTGCTAATTACCTGTAGTTGTTACCCGTATCGTCTGTCCTATTGTGTCTTTCTAATTTTTTAGCATCGTATAAAGTCGCTGACTTATACAAAGGTGATAGATTTTTTTTCTCAATTTATTCACACGATTTAAAAACATAAAAAACATTATAAAGTTCTTATATCATTCCTTATAATAAAATACAATTGTCATTGAATTCATCTCTACTTATTTATTTATTTAAAAGTATGAATCATACCTTTTTTCTGGACGTTTTTTTTTATTCTTTTTATAATAATAATCAACCTTTTGTATTTCGCAGTTGCCCAGTTATTATCCATAATTATTTTTGAATATAAAAAAAAGTGTACAACTGTTATTTTCTTTACGTTTAAATTGGATGCTGCTAAATAATAATTATTTTTATTAAAAACTAGTTTTTTTGATTTTGGGTACTCAAAGCAATTTGTGGTTCGTTACTCCATGCCAGCAGTGGCGGTACATTCAAGAGGGTACCAATAATAATAAATTTATCCATAGATCAAGGATTTTGTAATAAAACTTTGATTAATCAAAGTTGGAGAAGTAAATTGCAGAAGCGACGAACTATTGTTTTTCTTCCCATGTATTTGTTCATTCATTAATTTATTTTGTTAGTTATTTTAACAATTTACCTATTCGAATCAGTGGAACTGTCTTTAAGATTAGTGTAATTAACACCCACTGATTATCGGAACCTTGATCTCGTCAAGGTTACGGCTGGGTACATCTATGATTTCTTCCAATGTCCATCACACATATCTTTTTGTCTTTAAAGTATTTTAAAAATGTTAAAAGGTAGTAACATTAAACATTACCTACCTACAATTGTCGACTTCTGCGACGTGATGGATTCTCGCAAGTTACAAAAAATTGTGGATAATTATAAAAAGGAAGCACACCAGTTAGTTTCTTTATACAGGACAACGACTTTGATTTTAGAATCATTAAAATTACATATTTACACGTAAAAAGGTTGATAATTTTCAAAATGTTATTTCATTTAGGTTATTTATAAAAAATATAGTTTATAGTGAAATAAAATTAAGAGAAAACTGAAAGTATATTTGGGAATGAACAAATAAAATACAAGGTGAACAATGTACAGAATCTCTGTAAACTAAGACCTCTAAAAAATATATAAATTTTTTTTATATTGTTCTGAAGTTGAGAGATATTTTAGAAATAATTTAAAATATTTACCAAATAGATACAAGACATTGGGAATAGTTGAAATAAAATATATAAATATTCATAATATTTTTAAAATTAAATTCAAAGTAATGAAATAAAATATAATACTTACTTCTGTAGACAAAAATTCAACACAAATCACAAAATTTAAAACACTACAAAATACTATTATGAAGAGATTCATCTTAAATGAAAAAATATACGTGGAATCAACTCTATATTTACGCTAAGACCAGATAATTTTACGTACGAAACGATAAAGACTAAAAGAAAAACCCTGCCATCACCGACACCGACTGACCACAGGTCTGTGTGTAATGATGGGTAATGGTATGGTCGCTTGTATGAAGAAGAACTGGGTTTCGAGGTAGATTTGATTCGCACCTGTACAGGGTGCAATATCATATTGATCTTTGTGTAAATTTCAATTATTTCGAAGACTATCAAATTTGTCACTAGTTTTACGATACAAATTCGTGTATATCGTGTATATCTTCATACAGGATGTCCAAGAAGCTAGGTAAAAACTTGGAAGATTAAATTTTTCTTCTTCAATAACGTTATTTTAGATAATTTTTTATAAAAAATGAACAGATGCTAAAAGTTTTGTGTAAATATTTGATAAAATGAAAATATTTCTTGCCAATAAGGTTAGGTGCATGTTTTCTGCTACTGTAATAATAAAAAAAGTATTGGAAATTGTTATGATTGGCACAAAAAGTGCGGTACATATTCCATAGATTTAAAAAAAAGTAAAAATAATTAACGCTATATAACCTAGATAATTCCAAAAATAGAAATACAGAGCTGGCCACTCTACACCCCACATAGCAATTTGACATCCTAAGCATATGCGTGGAATATTTTCAAAAAGAACATGGATGTGCAAAGCATGTTCTCACATAATACCAAAACAAGTGCTATAAATAGATTGTGTTGCGCCCTGGTCACATGCTGATCAGGTTCTCAGAATGTGATGAAAGATGTCCTTATAAGATGCTGAGTATGTACCCTGCAATAAAAAGTTCAAAGTGCCAACAAGCATGTGATAGCATATTCTTTTCACATGCTACGCATTTTCTAGCTATGAGCCTTCTGATATACAGTACATCCTAGGCATGTGTTATCGGCGTATATATTATATACCTATCCGAGTGCTATTAATCTCCTATACATGTGCTAGTGTAGATGCTAGGCACATGCTATGGATATCTCGTATTATTCGCAGGACCTACGCATATCCATTACACTTTCTCTTACGAAAAGAATGTACTTTGCACATGCTCTTCTGAAGTTTCTCGCTTGCAATGCATATACACTTTTTAGGTGCTATGTACATGATATAGAAGTTAACTTTTTTGTCAACCTCTTATTTTTCATTTACCATTTACCAATGTAACATTATTAATTAGTGCAATGAAAAATCCTTGTTCTGGGGGGACCTCCATGCCATCTGCATGCCATGTTCATCACGGCAACCCCTACGCCAGGTAAGTATAATTCTTAAGCTTTGGTCCGGTATTTGATTTCCGTGGTTACATACGAATCGGTGTAAAGCTACAAATAAAAGTCAGCGCCCTCTTTCGATGCGTTTATGTATTATTTCGAATATGCTGAAACAGGATGTGATCGCATGTGCGAAGGACGTATTCAGCATGTGCATTGAATGTACCAAATAATGTTCTATGTTTTATACTTTGCACATGCTAAAAATATGATTTAAGGTTAATCATCAGATTATTCAGATATATACATGCTAAGTGTATATTATAAATGGAAAGATATAATGGCTTCAATATCGATTGAAGTTAGCTTAATAAAGAATATATATTAGGTCATTATCGCATGCTAAAGGTATATACTCGCCATTGACTTTATTTTATGGTATATGCGTAGCATGTGCTTTACATGTACCAAATAATATTCCGTGTTTTATATTTTGCACATGCTAAGGATGGGCTTTTGGGTTAATTCTGATATCGGCAGAGGCATATTTAAAATGAAAGGGTACAACCCCAATGATGGCTTTGAATCTATTAAACGGAAATAGTAAATAATAATTCATACATGTATGTGAAACGAATAAAACGTGCTGAAGATCTAATGTAAAATTACCTGACCTGATTGATAATCCCTATCACATGCTTAGGATATCTGTGAAATAAAATACTTCTGATATTCTTCAAGGTATATACTTAGCATATGCGCTGAATGTAGTGAAAAGGATCTTAGTTAATGGTAAATCATTATTACATGCTAAATATATAATTAAAAAAAAGGCTTTAGGTGGACTTTTATGGTATGTGCGAATCATATGCGAAAGATCTACGGAAAAAAACAAGTTTGAATCTAAAATTCTTAGCACTTGCTATGGATGTATGTACAGGGATGTGCTCAAAAGGATGTTGGCAGCATATGCTAATCATGTACCGAAACGAACATCTTTTACGGGACATTGAAGGCATATACTTGGCATATGAATCTTCTTTCAATGCTATGTGGGACTGTGGGTCGAAGTAAAGGAGAACATTTTTTAATAATTGAAAATATGTTTTTTGTTTCTTGGGCGACTTATTTTCTTTTTGCAGGGCTAATAACCTAACATGTCCTCAACTTTTCATAGAATAATCTTATCCACTAGTATCCAGTATCTATAAGAGGGTGCAATCCTCGCCTATTAAAATTGTTTTTTTTTGTACATGTTGCGACATCTGGTAAAAAATTATTCTGCCTATTTCAAGTGCGACGTGCGAGAGGTATTTTTCTGCCATGAGGAGGATTTTTAACTGGTTGAGAACGTCCATGACCCAAGACAGACATACAGATTTGTCTCTGTTATTCATAGAAAAAGATGTTGATGTCGACTTGGACAGGGTTGTAGATTCGTTCAGTCAACAACGAAGAAAACTTCTCTTGTAGGTAATATTAATCGCTATGTTTATAAGTTAAAAAATGTATTAGTTGCTTTTGAAATATTAAAACCACTATTCACTATTATAGCATATTTTTTACCATTCATTGAACAAACCTTTAAAAAATATATTAGTTCAATCCAACGTACACCTGGGGCCACGGCCCCCCCTGAAAACTGAAGCTAGCTCTACGCCGATGCCCCAAATTGAATAATAATCCGGTAATTTCGGAAAATTTCCTTTTCACTGAAGTGTTCTAAAATAAATAACCGAGCTCAAATGCACTGTTATATAATTTTTTTTATAAGTCCGACCCTGTACATTATTTTTGCTTCCAAATTTACAGTCATGTTAAGGACATGCTAGGTTATTAGCCCTGCAAAAAGAAAATAAATTGCCCAAAAAACAAAAAATATATTTTCAATTAAAAAATGTACTCTTATTTCGGCTCACAGTGTATATAAATAATCATTATTAACATGGTGGTGCACATAAAATATATGAGCATTTTTGTATATAATGCTGCAATTGTTTAAAAAAAAATCAATTAATATTTTTCATTATTCAATATTCCGACATAAGAGTGCAAAGACTGGATCCCGCATTGACATTTTGTGGTATTTGGTTGTTGTTTTTTTTTCTAAATGATATATGAGCTGTAATTATGCGGTCACCTTAAGCATTCTTTCATAGAAACTAACAGAATCACAAAATGGCAACAAATGTTTCCAATATAATCTCAGTAAATTTGACGCGTATAGAGGTTGATTGAAATTATTTTAAATACCGCAGAGCTTCAATAAACTTTGTTAATAAAGTTATAATTGATAAAAAAAAATGAAAATGTAGGTAATAATTTTTAAGTAAATTGTCTCGCATTATTTTAAAAACCAATACCAAAACATATCAGTAAGTAATTTAATTTCACTGACGCATGTGACATGAATTTATAATGATAAAAGAAGACGAGATTTATTCACGTGTAGCGGTAAAAACACTTTCTAGCAAGTAATTAAAAAAATTTTACTGTCGCCTTCATTACCATAAACCTGATTCTTTAAAATTCTAGTGATTACCATGTTAATTAATAAACAAAGTGTTTCATAGAAGACCAGCTTTAATTGTGTCTAGTCTGAATATTAAAACTCACAAACGCCGTTTTCCTTTTCGAACCAAATCCCTATCCATATCGAACTTAGTATGACAGATCTACATTAGGGGCCTTTTTGTTATTTCATTACACATTTGTCAAAGAATTTTAGTAATGAGGAGTATGAATTAATTAAATTTTTGTTAGAAAAACATTTAGTGAGATGTTGAAGGCAATAACTTTATCCACATTGTAGAGGACTAAAATTTTATCAATATGTAAAAATAAAACAATCATTATTCAAACAAAACTTTACTAAAAATATCACATTGAAAACTCTACAAATTCATAATTATTCTCAAGTCAATAATTCAATATTCTTCTCTGATTTCATCAACTCCAAATTAACCTTCAAGATTGAATCAGCTTCAAAGTAGGTAACTACACTACCTACAAACGCTTGTCCTAAGAATATGCCCCAAGCAGGACCTTTTATTTGCTTAAACATTTTTCCAACTATCTGAAAGACTTTTCTAGGCTCTTTGGTTATATATGGCATGTCATATGTATGGTATCTATGAACGAGCTAAAAAATATAATAAGAAATTATAACAGAAATATTTAAGTAGATTATACTTACAGTTAATGATGTTATTGGTGCCAATATTAAAGGCATTACACAACCACTAAGTGCTTGTAAAACGGATGCTCTTGTTTCTAAGCATATTGGACATCCATCATTGTTCAATATGAGTGAGGTTAATACAAACTGGATATAAAATAAAAAGAATAATGTGAAAAGAAACAAATTGTGTTCGAGTAATTTTTAGATCTTATTTATAACAGTTTATTTTAGTTTGATATTTATAAAAATATAGCAAAATTTAAATGTACCTGTTGGTGTGCTAAAAAAGATACTGCAGCTGGTACAGCAGCAATCGGTAAATAGGATGACATTTGCCCAAAGTTAAGCAGTTTAAACTTTCCTCTAAAAAAACTATTCATATATATTCCAGTCAACATGCTAGTAGCAGCAAGTACTCCAGATCCATATTTATAGCCAAGTCTGTAAAAGGTTTTTGTCTAATACATAAATTTCAAGAACATTCAATAGAAACATTATGAAGAATATATAAATGGATCTGTATTCATAATCTTACACGTCTGATTTATTTGGCCAATTGTTTAATATTTTAGTAGAGTACAAAAGAGCCTGAGTTTCAGTTAATACAACAGCATCTTGAGGAATTTGAGAATATTTTGATCTTTGTAGAGCCATATTTACTATCAATGACTATCAGCCTAGAGAATCTTAACCTAACAAATTTTGAAATGCCAAGTAGTCTTCTTTCTACTTTCTTAGACACTAAAAAAAGAAGAAGATCAATAGATCTCAGTGGTTTCTGACACTAGTCACTGCTTTGTGATTCTGTGGATAAAACAGCTGCTTATGTCAAATGAGTTTCCCGAGTTTCCTGACTGACAGTTCCTGTCCTGACCTGAGTCGACAAGGAAAGGCGAAAGTGTGTTAAAGAAGACAGGAAGAAAGATTTTAATTTTGTAAATTATTTTCCATGGAAAAGAAAATACCAAAAAGCATTCCAGGGACAGCATACAGTGCCCAAAATGGTCATTTACTTGTTTCCTCGGGTATACCATCCTTGGATACTTTACTAGGTGATTATCTATAGGTTATACTTATATTTCTTTGTTCTTTTTGCATAAGTTGAAAATTGCATTTTTCTTAAAGTTTATTATATTTTTGTAAAATAAAGAATATTTTATTCGTATTAACGTTTAACAGTGCTGATTTATACCATTTTGGATTGAATTTTTGCATCAATTACCTACCTAGATAGGTACATTGGAGAGAAAGGTCAGTTCCTATAATATTTAATTTGTCTTTTATTGTTGTAGGAGGTGGATTGCCAGTTGGAACAGTGGTTTTAATAGGTGAGTTAATTCTAATGTTAATAAGTATATATTTTAGTGTACATAACTATAATATTAAAATTAATAGGAGTAAATTAAATATTTGCAATTAACAGCTATTTATATATTGATTAATGAGGATAATCAATATATTTATACAAACATGCGGGGTGTCTATAGTTGTGCTAAGGGTAAACATAATTACATCATCAAGTAGAATTGAATTGAACTTTCTGAAGTCATATTTTAATTTTCATTTTGAGGGTTTATATCCACAGCTTTATTCATAGTGTGTTAATGCTTCTTGGGTACATTGTTTCTTTTTATTTTACAGAAGAAGATTTTCATGGATCTTATTCAAAGATTATACTTAAGTATTTTCTTGCCGAAGGCATTATTTCTAAACATTCTACGATGATAGCTAGTCAAGATGTAAATCCTTCCAATATTGTAAGTATTGATTTTTTTTGTCATTTGAAGCAGCAATATCAGATCCGTTTTTCTTGTAGATCAAAGAATTACCTGCTGTGATTGATAGTGATTTAGATCCAGAGAAAGTTTTAAAATCTCCTGGTATTAGTGATAAAATGAAAATAGCTTTCAGATACCAACATTTACCCACCAACAACAGTGCAAGACAACACGTGAAACAAATTGGACATATCTACGATCTATCAAAAAATATGTTATTTAGTGATATTGAAAATTCAGATATATGTTATTGGACTGGACAAAGAATTGAAAATGGTAAGTTTTTTAATATTTAACATTTCAATTGTTACAATATTTGATTTTTTAGGTTCAAAAACATACTCGAATCCGGCATATAATGCTCTCTTAAAGTCGATTAGAAATAAAATTAGAGATGGAAAGTTTTTTCTCAAAGATTCTCCAGAAAAACGAACTATCCTAAGGATCGGCATACATTCTTTAGGCTCACCTATGTGGTTGCCCCACAGGAAGTCATTACATTCCATAGACAGTACTAGAGATCTGGATAAATTCATATTTTGCTTGAGGGCGTTAGTAAGATCTGCATATACTGTGGCGGTTGTTACCATTCCTACACATCTATACCATGAGGTAAGTTTTTCTATTTAAATAATTTTTAATTTGGTAAATATTAATTAAAAATAATAAATGTCTCTTTTTATTTTATTAGTAAACGAAATATTATTTATTATAAAAATTCCTTTGTCACTTTCACTTATGGACAGGATGTTGTTTTTGTAAATGACCCTATACAGAAAATTTATGTTTATTTGTGGAATTAAAAAAAAAATCAAAACATATTTATATCTTTCAAATCTATCAAAAACAAACATGGGAAGATTTATGATATTTATACATCAGCGATTTTGGCATATAAAATTTACAGGTCCATTTATTGTTATTATTATTATTATTGCGTCAGTTGAATTTGTGATAAAATTTATTTGAATTAGTCATCATGATTATAGGATTAAGATAGTGATGGCAATTATTATTGTGTTTGATAATTATTGTGAGTTCTTTGAATGCAAAAATCGTATTTAAATATTTGAATTGGAAGATAAAACGCGAAACCAAAATAACTGATAAATGTTATGACAAAAAGTCAAATATTATATACACTGTTGTCAGTTCTGTAAAATACAAAATCTCCAACCATATATAATCATAAAAATGATGGTAATACCATAAAACATAACATACAGGGTGTCCTACGATGAGTCAAAACTATCTGTATATGGCAAAATACTTATAGTAAAATCATGAAAATTTCTACGTTTGGGTTTTTGGATGCGATCTTTTTAACTAAAATATTTTCAAAGATGGCAGACTTCCGGTTCTACCGAAAGTCGACTGTAACTTTGTTATTTTAAATGGAACACCCTGTATATTGATACATTTTTGAAATTTTAGTACACTTTTGTCTGAAAACTTTTTTCGAAAAATGCATACTTTTTGAGTTATTGATTTTTTTGTAAAAAATTTGACGGTTGCAGACCCTTGTAAATTATTTTTTTACGAGGATACCCTTGAAGATATGAAAATGGTTTCTGTTCGGTTGCTTTTAGCAAGTTCAGACCTACTTGAATCTATGTTGAAAAGTTTTTCATTTTATACAGGGTGTGTATAGAAAGTGTTCAAAGTTTAACTTCATGAATATCAAATTTATTTATTTTTTTAAATAGAACCACCCGGTTTTTTCTATTTTAATGCATTCAGGGGTAAAAAATAGGCAAATTCATGTATACTTTTCTATACCTAAACCTACCGTTATCCAGATATTAAATGTTTTCTGTAAATTTTTAGAGATGCAGCATATATTACTGCAATTAAAGCACATATGTTCTTTTAACAACTTTGACATATTTACCATGTATTAAAAGCAAATTTACATGATCTTTTTTATTTCTTAGTGCTTGTATCAACGGGTCAAAATAAAATTTAGACCACACCTGCATATCTCAAGTTTACAGAAAACATTCAATATCTGGATAACGGTAAGGTTTAGGTATAGGAAAGTATACATGAATTTGAATGCATTAAAATGGAAAAAACCGGGTGGTTCTATTTAAGAAAATAAAGAAATTTGATATTTATAAATTTAAACTTTGAACACTTTTTATACACACCCTGTATAAAATGAAAAAATTTTCAACATAGATTCAAATACGTTTGACCTTGCTAAAAGCAACCGAACAGAAACCATTTTCATATCTTCAAGGGTATCCTCGTAAAAAAATAATTTACAAGGGTCGGCAACGGTCAAATTTTTTACAAAAAAATCAATAACTCAAAACGTATGCATTTTTCGAAAAAAGTTTTCAGACAAAACTATACTAAAATTTTACGTAGATTTCAAAAATGTATTAATATACAGGGTGTTCTATTCAAAATAACAAAGTTGCAGCCGTATTTTGTCATCTAGAGATAGTTATAACTCATCGTGGGACACCCTGTATAAGACAAGTCTCTTTAAATAGACCACTTCATAAAAAATATATTGAGGTATCCAAAATATATTATTTCTTTCAGATATCTTTGGATAGATGTATACACTCTAGCGACATTGCTATGAGATTGCAGGCGTTCAGCGGTACCGAACTTGAGAACAATCAAAGTTTATCCGAATACAATGGATTTTTTTATCTAACGAAATTAGCAGCCATCAATTCGTTGGCCTCTAGACATCCAGGCTCCATGGAGTACGGTTTTAAGCTGAGAAGGAAAAAGTTTTCAATAGACGTTCTACATCTACCACCTGGTAATTATTTTCATTCAGTATTTCAATATTTCTTGATACTAATAAATTTTTTTTAGACATACAAAATGATGCCGAATCTAAAACTCAAAATGTATCGCAATTTGGATGTGCTGTCACCAGTTTAAAACACTTAGACTTTTAAAAAAAGAACTTATGTACCTTAAATCAACTATGTGTAATCTATTTATTGAAAAAAGTATTATATTTTGAAAGAATTGACAATTACAAGTTTTTTTTTATATAATAAAATAAATGACCTGTGTTTATTTATTAATTTGCTGAGGTTAAATGAAAGAATCAGGTAAGTTTTATGGGAAAAATAAAAAAGGTAAGACCAATAGATGGCGTTAGCTTTATGTTACGTTGGAGTTGGAAAGCATAACAGTGTAGGCGGGAAATTTAATGAGACAGATGACTTATTTTTATTTTACCATTTTTTTTATTACTGTTACGAACTCACCGATTCCGAAGCCGATCCTGTCGCAAACTATGAATGTGACCTTTCTAGAAAGGTTCTTTCGCAGGTAATATCCAGACTGTTCTGGAAATGTACCAGGCCATACAATGATTTATCGCGAAGGTTCTCGATTTATAAAGTATACGCAGAGGTGGTGAATTCAAGAAAGTTCTAGAGATTCGAGGGACTATATATACGCGGGATTTTGAGTGAATCGGGAAGTTGTTCAGTATACAATGAATCGGTAAACAGTTTCAGTATACAGTGAGTGAACAGAAAGTGAATATAAATAGTGTTGAAGATAAATTAGGACAATTATTATACCGAGTGTAAATAAATTATTAGACATTAAGTAGTGTGTATATAAATTAAGTTTATTATAGTGTGTAAGTGTTTCTTTAATAAATCAATAGTAATTAGCCATAGTGAGTGTTTAATTTTATCCCACGGTAAAAACTGCTTAAATAAATAAGAAAAACATTACATTACAATTAACGTGCTCTGCTACTAAGGCCACTCGCACAGGTACAGTAAAGTATACAATAAATATATTATATTTTGTGGTGTAGCTGGACATCTTTCAGGAACTGGAGAACAGTGAGGACATTATCTGGATTTCCGAGTATTTCTTGAATATACTTCCTTCGAGGTTGAGCTGTGGTCTTCTAGCTGTATACTGCTGGAATTCTAAAATAATGTGTTCAACGGTGTAGATGCAGTTACAGGTTGAACAGAATGGTCGATTGTTGGATGACATAAGGTAGCCATGAGTGAGATGGGCTCGTTTACTAAATTTTTTAAATCATTTTAACTGTCTTAAAACAAAGTACTAAGGATAAAAATATGATTCTGAAAATTTCATGTCAATAGAATGTGTCGTTCTCCTAATACAACCAATTAAACAAGCATACCATAGCGGGGCGAAGACTAGGACTGTGACGTCACCGCATATGAAAGTTAATGTGCACTAACATTACGCTTCTGACTAACGTGCCTCGCGTAGAATTTATTTATTTTGAATTACTTAAAAAATTTTGTGTGAATAAAATAAAATGTGTGGACCTAAATTCAAAAAAGCAGACTCGTTAAATCTTCCAGAAGTGGACTTGCTAATGATTATGGAGTTTTAAAATCAAAAACACGAGTTTATTAAATTATAAATTTATACTATGTGACACATCGTTTTTGGCTGTTTTCCGGCCAGAATGGTTGAAAATGTCATTATTTTCATAAAAAGATATACAGGGTGATTCCAGATATTTTATTTTATTCCTGGTCTGGTGGACAAAGTTACGGAGATAACGCTATAGGTTACTCAGTAAAACATTGCAAATTTTTTAACTGCAGACTGCCCAATTAAAGGAGTTTCTCCAAATGCTATTCTTGATGAATGTGTGGTGGAAATTAAATCACCAAAGTTGAAAGGAACAATGTTATAATAAAAAGCATATAAGCAAGCAAAATACTGTTACTAGCTAAGTAGTCATCTAACCGAAAACCGATCGGCGCGGTATCCGCTCTTTGAAGAGATTTCATATGCGATGACGTCACGTCTGAAATTCGGAGAGAAGTGTTGTTTGATGTTTGTAATTTTTTTTAGACGACTTAGGAGTCTCGCTGACGTCTGACGCCTCAAAATGATATGCTCTTCCTAATAGTAAAATAAAAAAAATATGTAAATGAGCCCATTCAGCCTTCTCAGCACCGCTAGGTCTTGTCTTGAGAGACTTGAAGCTCCAATATAGTTAGGGTGGCTTAATGAAGGTTGGATTTTTTTGCAGTTTTGTCGGGATGGAGTTCCAATGATCTTGCCATAGAGTTTTGATCTTATGCCTTGAAATCGGATGCAATTTGGATGTTATCTGCATCATAGTTCAAAGTTGTGGCTCTTTTAGCTAGTTAATCAGCAAGTTCGTTTCCCATTATGCCAATATGAGATGGTTTCCATGAAATGGTAACTGTTATATTTTGGGAAAAGGAGAGTTGGTAGGTATCATGGACATTCTGTACAAAAGAATGGTCACTGAATATATTTTTAATGGAGTGTATAGAGGCAAGAGAGTCTGTATGCAGACATTTTTATTGGAAGCGGAAATATGTTTGAAAGCCTGGAATATACTATAGAGTTCGCCGGTATGTACAGTACAAGTTGATGATATTGGGGAAGAGAAAATTGGAGATTCTAATGCTGTTACGGCACAAAAGCGACTCTTGTTTCATTTTTCGAGGCAGTATACAGTACCATTTGAAAGTATTCTTGCGTTGTATAACTGATGTTAAATGAAATACCGATTAGAGCACATACTGCTTTATTGAAAATAGAAATATTTACAACTCAATTCACACTATAATAATACAAAAGCTTAAATACAGTCGGAATATTTAGTTAGAATAGCTTATGATGAGGAGAATTTTTTTCCAATCTATTTTAACTTTGATAAATATTGAAATTTGATGTTCCAGAGTTGAAAAAAATGATTCACAGATTTTTTTACTGCTTTGACCATCTTTTTATATGGCAAAATAAAGTAAATATACTTTTTCGATCCTATGGACTTCAATATAGTTACTTTTTTTTGGAATATACTATAAAAGGAACTGTAAAGAACCTCTTGGAGGGCTGCTCTTTTCCGACTGCTCGTACAGTTTTCTATTTAAATAGATTTCAGTTTTTAGTCGACATAAAATAGATTTAATGCAGTTTCTTAAAAAATTACATTCAAGTTACACAATATATTTATCTTATATACAAATAAAAAAAGCAAAAGCATTGTCTCTTACGCATAGCATTATACAAAATGTTAGATTACTTTACACATTTAGTTATATAGTTGTACATTTTTATTGATTTAAATGTTTTTGCCTTTTATTTTAGAACAGAGTGAAAGTTGCGTTTGATTTCAACGGACATTTTAAACCTAATTTTATTTGATTTAAACTGAATACATTATTGTTTGACAATAACCTAAAAAATATATATAAAAAGTTTAAGAATTTTTCCGGTTACCGGGTTAAAAATAATAAATAAATAGGCCACTTAAAGGCAGTGGCGGATCCAGAGAGCGGCTAGGTGGGGTATCCAATTTACCCTAGATAAAATGGGTAATTTGTTTTGATCGGTTGCCGCACATGATCCATTATATTCTAGACACTTTCATGTATGTTTGAGCTGAGCCACCCCACTTAAATACATCCTGAATCCGCCCCTGAATAAAGGGATACAATTCATATCTTGACTTATCATTTCGCTATATCTGTTTTTGAATCTGTCTCCACTCAACAGCGCCACTTTTTTTCGAAAGGCAGTATTGTTTTTGTATAATAAATAAACTTTAGTATTTGCGTAATTTGAAAGATATATTAAATATTAACGAAACGTTTTATATGCTTCTTAAATATTAAATATTTTTTTATTACTTTGTTAAGTCTTTTGTGATTTACTAATTAATATACTTAGATATAATTATTTTACATTAAATACACGGAAATTGCATTTAAATCTAAGGCAGTAAAATACAATTCGTTTTAAAAGCAAAAATTGGTCGAAGTGCTAAAATATTTGCAGCAGGTGTAGTTTTTTTTTGAATAATATTTATTTTTGCTATTTTGCAAAATAAATTAATGTAAGAAAGTATATTAGAATTGGATAAGACACATAGCAAAAAAAAATCATTACAAATATCCTAACATTAATTTTTGAACGTTAGAAAAAAATATAGGCCGTTCTGTAATTTTCAAAGTATGATTTGGTTAAGTAGTACCATTTTTGTAATTTATGTACTTATTCTTTAATCACCTCATTTCTGGTAGGTAGTTTTCAGCCTTGGTTTCATTCAAATAATAACAAACTGATAAATTAGGCACCAAATTAATAGAATACTGTTCATAATTAACAAAAAAGTTCTGACATCTGACTCCAATATAGATATAGTTCATGGGCAGTGCACATACAATAATCCATTTCATTTGCAAATGAATTTATGCATTAATTTATTCACCAATTAGTAATATACACCCATCTACAAACATTGAAAACTTTGATTCAGCCTATTCTTAGGACTAGTACCAGTGCAGCATATTTTTGATTTTCAATTTGAACGTATAAGACAATATGTCCCCCTATAAGATGGAATCATATGGAAAACTTTTTTAATATTAATTTTAGGAAAAAAAGTTATTCTTCATAAAAAGTTCTGCATCATCTAAAACCTATAACACAGTCATCAAATATCAAAATTTTTTAGTCGTATACGAGGTTTGTCAAAAAATATGAATCTTACTCAGGGGAAAAGTTTTAACCTTTAAATTTGACAATATCGAAAAATGTTACTAAAAAAAGTTGGATATGTCGAAGCATTAGTAAGAGTAAAAATTAAATTTGTTTGTTTCTAACATTATTAGAGGAAAGTCACCAAATATGGAATAGTATCCTAATATGGAATGCCTTCATTTCTCTAAGACTAATAACCTTTCTTCCTGAAATTAATAATAAAAAAGTTTTCCACATGATTCCAACTTAGGGGGACATGTGTATATACCTATCTTCAATAAGTTGACTGCCAGGTTAATTTAAATAAAAAAGACACAGTCGTACTACGTGTGATGTGTATAGAGAAGATGTTTTCACAGAAATCCAGTACTAAAACTGGTTTCACAAAATTTCTATCCGGTTATTTTGATGTTGAAGATGCACCATACGTTCTGGAAGACCAGTTATATTGTTGTGGATGAAAACACAACAAAGAGAAATTAAATTCGTTGAATTTGATCGCTTATATAATCATTTCGAACGGACTTTTACAGGTTGGAAGGTATATACACTGTCATAACCACCATACTCTCCAGATCAAGCACCTTCTGATTGGGCATTTGCATCTGAAGATGGTAATTATGTGAAATAGCAGTGTCAACATGGCAGTCAACCCGTTAATATTTGTTTTAAAATTACACAGCAGTTTTTTTTTCATTTATATTTTTTAATATTCAAATTCATGATGTACCTGTTATTTTATGAAATATCTCATGCGCTTAAAAGAGTTAAAAAATTACATTCATAAACCAGCGAAAAACGAACATCTTTATTTTGAAATACACACACAATATATCAGTACGATTTTAGTATAATTATCACAAATTTTTATTGAAACATAAAATTAAACGCGTAATTCGAAAATGAGATACACCTAATCTAATTAGATCTCAGTGCCGTGCGGTACTGTGAAGCAGGGAGGCAACTGCACCAGGCGGCATTACAAAAGGGCGGAACTAAATATTTATGCGTTTGTTTTTCATTTAAAACTCAAACTTTTTCCGATTTGTGTGACCGCAAACAAAGTTATTACATCAGAAAAGAATTTGTTATTATTTTAAAATATTCAAAATAAGGGCCGGTAGTTGGGAGGCATGCATCACCTTGAAAAATATCACCGCACGACCCTGATGAAGATCTTAGCTCCAGCTCCTCAAAAAAATCCCTGTATCGACGAGATTTAGGTACACAGTTCACATTTATTTTTAAATCAACAAGAATACGAATACCAAAAGCATGGTCACTTGTGGGGCAAAAGTAAAAGCAGAACCGACGACGATGTCTTCATCTCTGACCATGGGCAGATCAATTAAGTGGATGATTCCATTAGTGCATTCGACGTTTGGTCGGAAAACTGGTATCCTGCGACCTTTCCATACGATTGTGAACGCTGAAAATAAATAACACATTTTAATATAAATCATTTTTTATAATTTATTTTATAATATTCAGAACGTACCGCAAATGTGAACATATATTCATAATACCATATTTCCTTGTATATTATAGTGAGTCTGTGCTGTTCAGTCAAAGTGTTTTAAGTGTGCATGTGTTTAGGTGCGGAGAGTTGGGTATAGTGTACCTGGTGAGTTGAAGAATAACGTCCAGCATACAAATTCTTTATAGAGGAAAATTAAGGTTTATTTTGAATAAATTAGATATAGAAAGATGGTACAATAAGGAAGAAATAATTAAAATAAACCACTAAAGAAGTCGAAACAGTTAATAGAGGAAGAGGCAAGGCCAGCGTTAGGTGGGAGCAAGCGGGGCAAAGATACCCCGGCGGGCTCCTAACTAAATACACATAGAATCAAAAGTTTTGCATCACCTTCTTCGGATGCGAAGGAATTTTTTTGCGGTAACAATTTTTTGTTGGCTTGTTTATCAATGTTTACCATTTCAATATGTTCCATATTTTTTGCAATATACAGATGTTTACAGTTTTTTTTTGTAAGATAACATTTTTAGTGCGATCATTTTAACATTAAAGGCATTTGATTTTTACGATTTTAAGTGCAAACATGAATCGTCAAGTCATAAGTGAGATTGACCGTGCAAGAATAGTGGCTTTAGTTGAAGAAGGTCATTCTCAAAGGTTCGTGGCAAACAGAGTTGGCATTTGGCAAAGTGATGTGTCTCGTGTATGGAACCGGTATCTCCAGACCAATTCTCTTCGTGATAGACCTAGAAGCCTTCAGGTAGAAGGCGTGTTACTAATCAGTGGCAGAACCGCTATATCCACTTAACTATCCGAAGAAACCGGACCATGGCAATACCAGCACTCCAAAGAGATAGGAGACATGCGTTGGGAGTTCAAGTATCGATCTTGACATTACGAAGACGAATACTTGCGACATGTTTAAGGTGTCGCCGACCAATAAGAGTGCCTAGACTACAACCTGAGCACAGAGTTCGCCGACTACAGTGGGCTCAAGAACACGCGGCCTGCCTGAAGAATTTTGGAATTCGGTGTTTTTTTTCCGACGAGACAAGGATTTGTTTGGTACAAGATAGCCATCGAATACGTGTGTGGCGGGATCCAACGAGAGTTTCTCAACTTGTCCATGCTCGCCCCGTGCCGCCCTTCAGAGGAGGAAGTGCTATGTTTTGGGCTGATATCATGTTAAATGATCGCACAGGATTAATTCATGTGGAGGGAACGATGACTGGTGATAGGTATTTGAGAGAGATTCTACATCCTCACGTGAGACTATGGCGCGCAGCTGTTGGCAATTCCTTCGTTTTTATGGACGATAACGCCCGACCTCATCGGACCAGAGCTGTAAATGAGTATCTTGAAACTGAAGGGATCAATCGTTTGAACTGGTCCGCCCTATCTCCTGACATGCATCCCATTGAACAAGCTTGGGACATGCTTGCCAGGGCAGTGGCAGCACGCAGAAGTCCACCCAGGAGTGTACAAGAGCTTGTTCATGCGGCCCAAGAAGAATGGCGAAATATTCCTCAATAGAATATCAATAATTTGGTGAACAGCATGGGCAGGCGACTTCAAGCTTGCATAAATTCTAGAGGTGGAAATACTCTTTATTAAAAGTTCTCATGCAGGTTCTCACTTAACCTTTTCTTTAAAAAGAATCAATTTGTATTTAATTTATTGCATTTCTAAGAATACTTTTTATGTTTAAAGCAAGTTTATTATTGGATAATGAAATTTTTTGACAAATATACACGTTTTTTTTATTGAAACTAATTATTTGATTAATCTCTGATCCATTTATAATGAACACATTTTTTTTTTTCGGAGATTTAGGGTGATGCAAAACTTTTGAATCTATGTGTAGAAATTAAATGCGAGTCGCCTGGTTGGGTTTTTGTAGCAATAAAGACACGACATAATTGCATAACGTCCATTTGGGGGGGGGCGAAGGCGCTTACCCGGGGCCCGAAAATTCTAGCGCCGGCCCTGGAAATAGGATGTGGAGAAGATGGAGTAGCACTTCAGATATGAAAAGAAAAATAAAGTAATGGGTTGAGTGAGTTTTAAGAATTAGATTTTAAATAGATGTTAGATCTTTTTGCAATTAATTAGTGAATTTTGTATATATTTTTTAGCGATACCAACAAAAAAGCATTAAAACAAACACAAATATATTTAGATCGTTGGTAAACTTACATGTATTTTCGGATTCTGGATCATCGGCTACAAGAAAATTAACGAAACTTAAATTAATAAAAAATAAAATCATAATAAATCGTTGAATATCTATTTTAGCTTTTTTTTCTCTTTATAACTTGGGAAATAAAAATACCAAAAATAATGTCCAAAAATCAAGATACACGGAAATATAAATAATGTATGAATGTATTTGGGGTGACATTCACTGATACCTAAAAGATCTATTGTGTCCCCTTACTTCTACTCAGTTTCTGAGAAACTAGTAGTTCCTTTAGTCCTATTTCCCGGAGGAATTTCAGGATGTCTAGACTTCAACTTAGGTAAATGTTTCTCTTCTATCCAGAAATCTCCCAGGTGCTGTCCTCTAGGATTCTGAAGTGCTGTGCAGCTCGAAAATATGTGGTTGGAGGTTTCTTCTTCATGCCACAAAATCTACATTCTTCTTCCTTCACTATTTTGAGCTTTTTCAGGTGCCCATTCAGGCGACAATCAATGTCCCGTTAGGATCCCTGTTAAAACTCTTAGCGCAGTTTTACTTTGACTTATGCATTCATTTGATCTCAACAGGTTGTAGTCACTCAGAAGAGTCTTTGATTGTATAAACCCCACTAGATCTTTCCAATTGTCAGATCATCTCTTTTTCTCGGCTTTACCTATTTCTTCCAGGCCCCCAGAAAGGTATTTCAGTCTTCCTCTTTGCTAGTTCATCTGCTATTTCATTTCCTTCTATTCCAGTGAGTGTCCTCGAATCCATAGTAAGGTGACTATGTTGTTCTCGCCTAGTTCATTGAGTTTCTCTAGGCATTCCCACACCATTTTGGAACTGATTACACAAGAGCTCAGTGCTTTAATGGCTGCTTGACTATCCGACAAATATAAATGATAAGGCAAATCAATTATAACCAATAAACATTAAAGGGGAAAAAAACTTACTAGGATTTGGCATACCAAGTAAGAAAGGAATATATAATATAGCTCTATAAATTCGAATAGCTAGATGAATTGTAATTTTTGTTAGGTAAATCTCAAGTAAAAAGTCTCACTTAGCTTTTAAGTTCGTAAACGAACTGGCTCTAAACTCCGTTTCAAGAACTACTAACATCATATACAAATATACATATTTAAATTCAATATAAAAAGCTAAAAGTATATACACACTAAGTATATATACAGTGTGGAAACCACTTTTGGAATAAAATTCTTTATGTCATTATTATATATATATATATTATATATTATTATACAGAGTGAAATTTTAAAATTAATAATTTATTACACTTGAAATATTGGTAATTTTTCAAATTAGCTAAATATGGATTTATCAAAAATCTGAACTAACTAATTATTAGACGTATTTGTATATTAAACAAAACCTGCTACGCCCATGAATTTTATCATAAATACCTAAAAATTGCCTAAAAACGCCAATAATTAGACAAAATCGGTAAATAATGTGGATTGTTTTCTATTCCGTCAGTTGTTAATGTGTTGACAGTTTATACTGAAAAAGTAAAATCTTTGTCAAGCACTCTTTCCTTGTCGACATAACAATGAAATATTTAACTGAGACTCACCGAATTGAGATTTTAATGATGATCGGGTACGGGGATAACTGCAGAAGTCAAGTTGAAGTGGCAAACTTATTTAATCACAGGTATCCCGAATTGCCTAATATTTCACAAAGTATTGTGTCTAAAATTCATGCACAATTCAGAGAACTTGGACATGTCAAACCATTGAAAAGAAAATCACACTTCGTTGAAGATGATGTGAAAGTGGATATTTTGTTAAGTGTCGAAGAGAATCCAACATCAAGTACACGTCAAATTGCCCGTGAAAATAATGTTAGTCATACAACTGTTCTAAGATGTCTTCATAAAAAAAACTTAATCCCTACAAATTAACTTTTGTGCAGGAGTTAACAGAAGACGATCCATATCGTATATAGAATGGATTTCTGCGAAAGATTGATGAATAAGCTGAACAGAAATGAGATAGCTCTTGGTACCATTCTTTTTTCTAACGAATCAACATTCACAATGAATGGAGAGGTAAGCCGACAGAACTGTAGATATTGGTCAGCAGATAATCCTAATTGGATGCGTGAGACACATACTCAGTACCCTCAAAAGGTGAACGTTTGGGCCGGTATCATAGGCGACCATATTATTGGTCCTATATTTATAGATGGAAATTTGACAGCTGAAAAATATTTAAATATGCTTAGAAATGAAGTTATTCCTGCGTTTGCAAACTTATATCCCAACGCAATAGATCCTAGCTTACCGAATGAAAATGTTTGGTTCCAGCAAGACGGGGCAACACCCCATTATGCTTTAATGGTAAGAACTTATTTAGATGAAATCTTCCCCAATAAGTGGATTGGACGAAGAGGTACTATTGAGTGGCCAGATAGATCGCCAGACCTTACGCCGTTAGATTTTTTTCTGTGGGGTTATCTCAAGAACAAAGTATATGAAACACAACCAACTAGCATTGTAGACCTCAAAGACAGGATAACTACAGAAATACGGAATATTTCACCTCAAACTTTAAACAAAGTTAAGGAGGAACTCTATAGGAGCATTTATTTTAATGTATTAAAATCAAATACATCAGGTATTTTATGTATGTGTTTAATAACTGTAAAAATAAAAATTTCACCCTGTATAATTCATAATTGACCATACATTATTTAGTTTGTTGGAATCGGTTCATTAAGAGGATTTCAAAAATATGCAAATATACAGGGTGTTTCATTAAAAAAAAAACACCGACTATGGCATACTTGCGTGAATCACCCTGTACATTTAAATTTATGTTTACATAACGCACAACTCAATTCAAAAGTTGACGTGTCTTGGCATTTTTTATAATTTTCTAAAATAATGACAAATAATTTTATTCCATAAGTGGTTTCCACACTGTATATAAGTACACACTAAGTATATACACACTAAGATTGAAATAAATTGGACAAAACCACACTAAGTACTTCGAAATGTACAAAGACCTTCTATAAAACCAACATTATTCAAAATAATCTTGCAGTACTTAAGCCTGTGGTAAAAAAAACTATCTAGAAATCTAAAGCTGATGGTTATTGAATTAAATTTGACAGCATTCATCTACCAGTCTTGAACACAGATTAAATTTGATTTTTCTTTTATTATATACTCACTATTGTCTTGTTTTTCTTCAATATAAAGTGCCAAAGAACCTCTTGTAGTTGGTAAACTCACATCTCGTCTGGTTCCAAACGTTCCATAAGTATTACTATCATTAGATAACTGCTTAATTCTTTCCATTGTATATGATTCATTAGAAACTACTAAATGACGTTCTAAAGTTGCTGTAGCCTAAAAATAATAAAGAAACTATTGTTTAAGAAGTATTAATATGAAATTAAAACTTAAAGCTTCTCCATAATTCACCAAACTTACGTGAAAAGCGTACTCTTTCATGAACAATTTCTTAATAGCAGACGGTAAATCAACTTCAGCATCTTTCCACGCTTTATTTGTCGGTATGAAGTAAGTAAAACGTTTGCTAGTGTCGTTTAATTGATAGTTGAAGTTCTGGAGATTACCTAGTTGGTAAGTGTATCTAAAATGTAGAATAATATAAAGTTTGAATTGCCTAGAAGCTCTAGATTACTTACTGAAGCATTGGGTCTGCTCTCAATTTGTCCAAAATTGTGTTGTAAGGTACGCCGAGCACTCTATCTATGATATGTATAATGCCATTAGTTGCAGCTAGATCGGGTTGGATGACAGTCGCATTTACCCCTCCACCTTCTACGGATAAAGTTCTGTTGATATCAGAAGATATGACGTTGAAGTAAAGGGTTTTTCCAGGACTCAAAGTATTAAACTTGAAAGGCTATAAAAATAAATCATTAAAATCTTCAATAAGTTGTCATTCATTCAACTCACCCTTACTTGACCTTCCAGAAAGATCTTCTCAAGATATAATCTGCTGTCTACTATCACGTGCATTTTGAGTATGTCCATCAGTTTCGTAGGATCGGCTAATAGTTTTTTCAAAATCAAATCCCCTTCCATTGCTTTATTGCATGGAGCAAATAGAGTCACCTCGTGTCCTTTATCTAATGTTGATAGTAATTTTTGGCCTTCGGCTCCTGCGTCTTGAATGGCTCTGAAGAAGTTGCTTAAGATTCGACCTTCTTGTTCCTAACAATAAATATTCCAAATAAAATATTGATTGGTGAAGGTTTTGTTAAACAATTAGTATGTACAATGTATTAGTAAATAAAATTAGTATTCCCATTTTTGAGCGATATTTTTTCCTTAAAAATCTCAATGTTATACAATGTTTTGGGTATTTTATAGGAAGGAGAATATTCCAAAAATTGTTGGTAAATTGAACTGAACAAGTTAAAAATGAAAGAAAATGGTCAGTGTTTCAAAGTAAGGTGCACGAAGATACAGTGAGTTCCGAAACAAACGTATTCCTAATATACTAAATTTTATATTTTTTGACCTTTTTTTATTACTGCAAACAGTATAATCAGAACCAAGCATCTATTAAGATTTGTCTAGCAATGAAATTCAAGTTCCCATTATGTTTGCAACTTCAATAATTGTTAATGTCAATAAAAAATTACTTATTTCTATTTAACAAACATGCAGTGTACCTACTCGTATTTGTGGAAACTATTTTTTAGTTTCAGACCAAGAAATGTATATTTTATGAATTATTTAACATTGTTAATGTCTAGTCCATCCCTAAGGAAAGGCTGTAGGTACACATGAAAAGAAAAGTAGGTACATACATATTATTTTAATAAAGAAACTGTACATAAATTTGTGGAATTCCTGGAGCATTTGATACTATTTGTAGAAGGACCAATGGAAAGGAATAAAAATGCAGGTAAGGACAAATAGAAACTGTAAGGTTACGAGTATTCAAAAGAGGAAGAACGAGATGAAGAGGAAATTTTAGCAGTTTAGGCTAAAAAAGGTAAAGTATTTAGGAATTAAATCATAAATTTATGAATAAACAATGGAATATGATAAATATAACATGGATTATAATTATAAAAGTAACTGCTACTGAGACTTCATCAAGGTTAACGCTCAGCACAACATTTCATAAAACAAATACATGCAAACAAAATGTATGTCCATCAACTGACAATCACCCTGAGGATACACAATTATTTTAATAGATTTTAGATTTGTAATCAGGTTGTTTTGTACTGATTTAATGTTCCTTTTTATTATAAACAGTCAGATTTAGCTTTTAAAACACCTAAGCAATCAAAACAACGTAAAAAAGGACAAAGATTCATCAGGGCGACTACCACATGATGTTACGCGTGGACTTGCTCTATATGAACGTCAACCTTAATTATTGCTAGGGCATAAATATCTCCCCCAATTTTTTATACTTTTCGGTTTTTAGAGCTAATTATTATGACGTTTTTGTAACATTTCCTGGTCTTAGAATAACTAAAGTGTCAGACACGCACAAGTGGGGAGCAATTTGTTACATCAAAATTACCTGATATTGCTTCAGAGGCAGAAGAAAAAAATAGAGAAAAAATTATTTTAAAATATTTATTTGAGAAAATAATAAAATTATTGTGGAATATTGAGTAGTTATTGGTTTGTTATGGAGCCTTAATTATGACTACATATATATCTGTCAATGATTTAATTGAAGTGGCCAAAATATTGGGGAAAAATAACATTGGCCACTTTTTGCAATGTCCTCGACGGGCGAGAACGGGGTGTAAGGTACACATATTGATACCTACGGATATTCCCATTACAATGAAGTACCTGTCAAGACCTACAAATCAAGCCAAAAAAAATTATTGGTCAAATATATTGATAGGTTTGCCTATTTTCAGGTCTTCAGTTACTGGACTAATGGGTATTATTTTTCAGATGAGATTAATTTTTTTGTTGGAGTAGATGGCAAGTGTAGCTGAGCAAAAAAATTGAACATGAACACTAAAAAATTGGTTGTAAAAAGAGGATAGACTCGAGTATTGCCAAAATAAAATTGTACAAGTTGAACCGGTAGTGGGAAATCCAATTTTATTTAAAAATATTTAAAAAATCATAAGTGTTTTTATACGTTTTACCAACCCTATTTATATTTTACAAAATTAAGTATTCAAAATTCAACTATATAAATACGCATCTACTATACATTGACATCAAATGCTGCTAATATATTTACCCCTGTATACTGTAAGTCAAGCAAGCTATAGCGTTTGATATTTATTAGCTAGCACAAGCTCGGATTTTTAAGCTCTGAATACAAGGTGAGTCGTTTATGCTGTGTTCAAATAAAAG
>CAJUYI010000598.1:126216-154126 GCA_910591695.1 Galerucella pusilla | reverse complement strand
GCCGTGCGCAATCGTACCATGGCCATCAACGCAACCTCCTTGACGTGTAGGTCCAGAGGGATCAGACCAGTAGATAGGGAGTTCTTTAAGTCAGGTATTTGCAAACATGCTTGGAAGAGGGGCATAAAATTCAATGGGATTCGACAAAAATAATATTGAAAGAGCCCAATAATAAAAGACGAAAAATCAAAGAAAGTGCTTTAATACAATTAAATGCAGATAAATGTGTAGCTAGTATTTCAGCCGAATGTAGTCAAATTTGGTTACCAATGTTAGAAAGAGAAATTTCCAATAATCAATTACCTGCGTTATCAGGATAGCATCATAAGTTTTTATCCAGGTTTTCTTTTGATTTATTGGAATAGTTGTTAATCGATACACAAAATCACAAAACTGAGTTATACATATTTTGAAAACAAAAATAATCATGCACAAAAAAGTAACAACAAACGAGTTTTATTAACAACATTTTCAAAATAAGCGAAAAAAAAGCGCTATCCCAATAAAAACCGTTCCTGGAACGTGCACTTCACTGGATTCCATTTCCATATCGTTAGAATGTCATAAAATAAAATATTTTATTCCACATTTTACCAGAGATGTGATCTACGAATGGACTTTAATAAAATTTGACAGCAAAGTTTTGTAGTCCTAAACTTCAAGATATTATTGATTGTCTAGTTGTCATATTTTTTCGTTGTGTCAGATAGGGACCAAAAATTATTTTATTACTAGTTAATCTTGACAACGGTAGCTGGAACGCTACCGAAACGTAGAAATAAAAAATAAAAAACATTATTGTGGTTTGATTCCCAAAAAATAAGAGAAAAAACAGTCCAATCCACTTGAGAAGTAAACAAAAAAAACTAAATAATGCATACATTCACTCTAATATACTTTAAAACGGAAGTAAGCTAGCAATTGGACCATTTTCCATTACATTCAAAAACTAAGTTATTTTCCAAAACAAATGTGCTCTTGTTTGAGTTCGCTATTGGGCAATCACGCCAATGAGACCTCTGGCGGAAAAAATTGTAATTGTCGCAACGAGTAAAATAATTCGTTTTGCATTGCTTTTGTATTATATGCAAGTCAACGTAATTACCGCAAATTCGTACTTTATTTGTTTAATTTTGTGTCAGTGACAAATTTAAAACTGTGTTTTTCTATTTAACTCGACTGTCATCATTTCTGAGGTAATATACTTATATAATCAAAGATATAATGTATGGTCAATTATGAATTATACAGGGTGAAATTTTAAAATTAATAATTTATTACACTTGAAATATTGGTACTTTTTAAAATTATCTAAATATGGATTTATCAAAAATCTAAACTAACTAATTATTAGAAGTATTTGTATATTAAACAAAACCTGCTACGCCCATGAATTTTATCATAAATACCTAAAAATTGCCTAAAAACGCCAATAATTTGACAAAATCGGTAAATAATGTGGATTGTTTTCTATTTTGTCAGTTGTTGATGTGATGACAGTTTATACTGTAAAAGTAAAATCTTTGTCAAACACTCTTTCCTTGTCGACATAACAATGAAATATTTAACTGAGACTCACCGAATTGAGATTTTAATGATGATCGGGTACGGGGATAACTGCAGAAGTCAAGTTGAAGTGGCAAACTTATTTAATCACAAGTATCCCGAATTGCCTAATATTTCACTAAGTACTGTGTCTAAAATTCATGCAAAATTCAGAGAACTTGGATATGTCAAACCATTGAAAAGAAAACCACACTTCGTTGAAGATGATGTGAAAGTGGATATTTTGTTAAGTGTCAAAGAGAATCCAACTTCAAGTACCTACACGTCAAATTGCCCGTGAAAATAATGTTAGTCATACAACTGTTCTAAGATGTCTTCATAAAGAAAAACTTCATCCCTAAAAAATTAACTTTTGTGCAGGAGTTAACAGAAGACGATCCAGATCGTAGAATGGATTTCTGCGAAAGATTGGTCCTATATTTATAGATGTAAATTTGACAGCTGAAAAATATTTAAATATGCTTAGAAATGAAGTTATTCCTGCGTTGGCAAACTTATATCCCAACGCAATAGATCCTAGCTTACCGAATGAGAATGTTTGGTTCCAGCAAGACGGGGCAACACCCCCCATTATGCTTTAATGGTAAGAACTTATTTAGATGAAATCTTCCCCAATAAATGGATTGGTCGAAGAGGTACTATTGAGTGGCCAGCTAGATCGCCAGACCTTACGCCGTTAGATTTTTTCTGTGGGGTTATCTCAAGAACAAAGTATATGCAACACAACCAACTAGCATTGTAGACCTCAAAGACAGGATAACTACAGAAATACGGAATATTTCACCTCAAACTTTAAACAAAGTTAAGGAGGAGTTCTATAGGAGACTGTGCTGTTGCCAACAACTAGGTGGAGAACATTTTGAGCATTTATTTTAATGTATTAAAATCAAATACATCAGGTATTTTATGTATGTGTTTAATAACTGTAAAAATAAAAATTTCACCTTGTATAATTCATAATTTACCATACATTATTAAGTTTGTTGGAATCGGTTCATTAAGAGGATTTCAAAAATATGCAAATATACAGGGTGTTTCATTGAAAAACAACACTGACTATGGCATACTTGCGTGAATCATCCTGTATATTTACATTTATGTTTATATAACGCACAACTTAAATCAAAAGTTGACATGTCTCGGCATTTTTTATAATTTTCTAAAATAATGACATAAAGAATTTTATTCCATAAGTGGTTTCCACACTGTATAATATATATAATTTTACTGAACGTAAATAATATTTTAAAACCATTTAGTATCGATTCGAGAAAATAGATAAGCCAAGGTAGACATTGAGGCATATGCAACGCAAAAACTGTTTAAGCTTCCCTACTCTAAGCATTAGATATATTAAAAAATGAATAAGTAGCAAATACAACAATATTTTCGTTTCGTTTTTATTCGATTTCATTAAAAGCAGTATTGATTTCACCATAAGTATATTAATGATAATTTCCCAATGACAAGACATTGTAAAATTGTATTTTCCCTCAGTATTAGTCAGTGTTTAATTGGTTGCTACCTTCATTTCACACTGTATACAGGGTGTCCCAGGAGTTCGTGCCAAAAACTTGGGAGGTGATAGAAAGGCTAAAAATAATGATGGTATTTCATATAAAGTTTTTTCTTTACGCCCTTCGTTAACGAACTATAGGGCTCTAAAGTTGGGAATGAAAAATGGTTTTTTATTTACAATTATCAAACGGCTGATTGGAAATTAGTAATATTGTAACCGTTAGTGAACACCATAATTACACACATTTTGGCGTGATATACAAGTCTACAACATACTTGTGAACTCAGGTACCGAATAAGTTAAATGGTGGATGCGCCATTTTTTGTTAAGTAAAACTTATTTCAGTTAAAAATGAAACAATTGGCTTTTGTGAACATTTTTAGAGATATCAAGTCTTCTTGTGACATCTCGATAACATTAACGGTTTAAGAGATACGGGCAATTTTATGTCGCACTGCACACCTATTGGCGCATTTACATTTATTTTGAATGTACGATTACAGGAAGCATCCTGTATTATTAGCAAATTATTAATAAATTGGTGCAGTCTACATTTATAAATATAAACTTTTACTTTGTTTAACTATAAAGAACTTTATTGAAAACGAACATTACTTTAATAAAAGTAAAAATATCAACAAAACCCTGAAAAATCAATAACTACATTACATTAGCAGATTAGAAAAAACGAGTAACCAAGTAATTAACATAAAAAAAATCAAAACGGTTTAAAAAAATTACACCGATTTCTTAATAATTTGCTAATAATACAGTATGTTTAATGTAATCGTACATTCAAAATAAATGTGAATGCGCCAATAGGTGTGCAGTGCGACATAAAATTGCCCGTATCTCTTAAACCGTTAATGTTATCGAGATGTCACAAGAGGACTTGATATCTCTAAAAATGTTCACAAAAGCCAATTATTGCATTTATAACTGAAAAAAGTCTAACAAAAAAAAATGGCGCATCCACCATTCAACTTATTAGGTACCTGAGTTCACAAGTATGTTGTAGATTTGTATATCACGCCAAAATGTGTGCAATTATGGTGTTTATTAATGGTTAAAATATTACCAATTTCCAATCAGCCATTTGATAATTGTAAATAAAAAACCATTTTTCATTCCCAACTTTAGAGCCCTATAGTTCGTTAACGAAGGGCGTAAAGAAAAAATTTTATATGAAATACCATCATTATTTTTAGCCTTTCTATCACATCCCAAGTTTTTGGTACGAACTCCTGGGACACCCTGTATAAGCTCAGGCAGACATTTTTGATACTACTTTCCGTTCTTTTTTTTTTTTAATTTCTTGGGAAATTAAACCACAATATTTTTGAATTCTTTATTTCAACGTTTCGGTAGCGTTCCAGCTACCGTTGTCAAGAGAAAATAAGTAGAAATTAATTTTTTTATCCCTAACTGACACAACAGAAAAAATTTGACAACTAGACAATCAAAAATTATTTTGAAGTTTAAGACTGCAAAATTTTGTTATCAAATTTTTATTAAGGTCCATTCATAGTAGATCATATCTGTGGCAAAATGTGAAATGAAACACTTCATTTTATGACATTCCAACGATATGATAGTCTACTAGAAATGGAAATCCAGTGAAGTGCACGTTCCAGGAACGGTTTTTATTGGGATAGCGCGTTTCTTTCGCTTATATTGGAAATGTTGTTAATAAAACGCGTTTCTTAATAGTTGACAACGGTAGCTGGAACGCTACCGAAACGTTGAAATAAAGAATTCAAAAATATTGTGGTTTAATTTCCCAAGAAATTAAAAAAAAAAAAGAATGAATAATATACCACAAGGAACATACAGAAGATACTACTTTCCGTGTTTATGTCATCATCATCACCTTTTTATATCGGATGGTTTATATGGACGTTTTACTGTGTAATTGGAGATTTCATTAAACTACATGTGATTCTTTCAATAACAAACAGTTTGTGTTAACAAAAAGAAACAAAATATGTTTTTTATAATTTTGTTTTCAAATAAAAAAAGTCTTTTACCATCTGAACCTACCCTATAGGATTCCCAGGAATATCAGTTAGTAGTTGCCAAACTAGTAGATGAGAAGCTCCGTCCTTAGGTTCATCATCTTCTGTAAATGGTCATATTAATAAAATATTATTCTGATGATATATTATTCACTTGGGTGATGTTAGTGTTTATACAAACAGTAAATTATTTACAGAATTATTCCAAAAAAAATTGTAAATGTTAGTTGTTTATTACTAGAGCAAGCAAATATTATGTCCTATAGTTAATGTCATTTTAAGGGCCCAGTTATCATTAAACCGGGTTCAAGTGTTTGATACAACGCGTAAAACTGCATTCAATGTATGTCAAAACTGGGTTTGTTTTTTTAAATATTCAAAAACTAGCCATGAATTAGATGGATGAATTGTTTCTTAGAAACCGGAAAGTTTATAGAATGATTTACATTTCGAAAAAAGATTGTGCAGTGTGGTATGAAGTACCTTATCTCCCTTTAACTTTTGAATGGCAATTACTTTTTTCTACCGAAATTATTAACCTATAACTGAAAATACACATAGATTCAAAAGTTTTGCATCACCTTCTTCGGATGCGGAGGAATTTTTTTGCGCTAGCAATTTTTTGTTGGCTTGTTTATCAATGTTTACCATTTCAACCATTTCAATATGTTCCATATTTTTTGCAATATACAGATGTTTACAGTTTTTTTTTGTAAGATAACATTTTTAGTGCGATCATTTTAACATTCAAGGCATTTGATTTTTACGATTTTAAGTGCAAACATGAATCGTCAAGTCATAAGTGAGATTGACCGTACAAGAATAGTGGCTTTAGTTGAAGAAGGTCATTCTCAAAGGTTCGTGGCAAACAGAGTTGGTATTTGGCAAAGTGATGTGTCTCGTGTATGGAACCGGTATCTCCAGACCAATTCTCTTCGTGATAGACCTAGAAGCGGTAGAAGGCGTGTTACCAATCAGCGGCAGAACCGCTATATCCACTTAACTATACGAAGAAACCCGACCATGGCAATACCAGCACTCCAAAAAGATATGAGACATGCGTTGGGAGTTCAAGTATCGATCTAGACATTACGAAGACGAATACTTGCGACAGGTTTGAGGTGTCGCCGACCAATAAGAGTGCCCAGGCTACAACCTGAGCACAGAGCTCGCCGACTACAGTGGGCTCAAGAACACGCGGCCTTGCCTGAAGAATTTCGGAATTCGGTGTTTTTTTCCGACGAGACAAGGATTTTTTGGTACAAGATAGCCATCGAGTACGTGTGTGGCGGGATCCAAACGAGAGTTGCTCAGCTTGCCCATGCTCGCCCCGTGCCGCCCTTCAGAGGAGGAAGTGCTATGTTTTGGGCTGGTATCATGTTGAATGATCGCACAGAATTAATTCATGTGGAGGGAACGATGACTGATGATAGGTATCTCAAGAGAGATTCTACATCCTCACGTGAGCCTATGGCGCGCAGCTGTTGGCAATTCCATCGTTTTTATGGACGATAACGCCCGACCTCATCGGACCAGAGCTGTAAATGAGTATCTTGAAACTGAAGGGATCAATCGTTTGAACTGGCCTGCCCTATCTCCTGACATGAATCCCATAGAACATGCTTGGGACATGCTTGCCAGGGCAGTGGCAGCACACAGAAATCCACCCAGGAGTGTACAAGAGACTGTTCATGCGGCCCAAGAAGAATGGCGAAATATTCCTCAACAGAATATCAATAATTTGGTAAACAGCATGGGCAGGCGACTTCAAGCTTGCATAAATTCTAGAGGTGGAAATACTCTTTATTAAAAGTTCTCATGCAGGTTCTCACTTAACCTTTTCTTTAAAAAGAATCAATATTTATTTAATTTATTTAATTTCTAAGAATACTTTTTATGTTTAAAGCAAGTTTATTATTGGATAATAAAAATTTTTGACAAATATACACGTTTTTTTTAATTGAAACTAATTATTTGATTAATATCTGATCCATTTATAATGAACACATTTTTTTTTCGGAGATTTAGGGTGATGCAAAACTTTTGAATCTATGTATATTTATACTAGTGTAGTAATATATTTTTTAACCCTCCTATATAAAGATCTATAAACATTGGCATTCAAAATTCAGACACATAAATTAGAAATTTTTGAGAACCCAATATAGATAAGCTATTGGTCCAATAGAACGTGCGAAGAAAAGATATCGTTCTTCTCAAGATATTGTCTTCGAAAGCTCGGATTAAATTCTTAAAAGAGTACACTTTGGTATTATTGTCACATCCCCAAAAAAACTCCCATTATATATATATATATATATATATATATATATATATATATATAAATTACGTGTCACGTGTTTGTCCGCGATTTGTACCGATTTTAATCAAATTTGTACACCGTGTGGAGTTTGATCCAACTTAAAAGATAGGATAGCTTACATCTCAATTTATGATCGCAATATTGTTTTATTGCAAATTATTTGTCTTTATCTGTTAGCTCCAAACGATTCTAACAGGTGGCGACATCTGTTGACTGGATTGAGTAAGTATTCAATAGATGACGCGCTATGTCAAACTTCCAAACGTTTTATATAAGCTACAATTTAATAGCATAACCACCACATGTTGCTGAGGCTTAAGTATAGGTTAAATTTATTTTGTAGTAAACGGAATACAGTGAATTTTACTTTTTCAATTTTTGGTGTTAGCATAGACGACCACGTGTTACTTAGACTGAAGTATAAATTAAATTCAAGCGCTGCCCTTCGGAAAGTTATAGTTTCCACTTCGTTTAGCTTTTGCCATGTCTATAAATAAGTCTCAAGGCCAAACAATGTTCTCGTGTGGGAAAACCCTCGAACCTATTTGTGTTAGCGAAAGACAGGTTAACCAAAAATATTGTGTACCGATTAGTGCCAAATTAAATTGAGAGTATTTATAATTCAAAATGATAAATATTATTGTTAAAAGATTTTTAACTATCCGCCCTACCTACCTCATTTATAAGTTCAACTGTAACATGTTATTTACTAAAAACTTTGTAATATACTCATTTGTTAGAAACTTCCGTGGAATGAAGAAGATAAGATGTTTTTTTTTCCAGTCGTCACGACTTTTGAGCAAAACGAACACGATTTTTTAGGATCCTCAAAACCACTTGTCATGTGCCAATGCCAATGAATTTTCTGTGTTGGTAGAAGAACAGTTTTCAATTATAGTGTTGATAATGTAATTTTGCATATTTAGATATTTTTATTAAGGTTTAAATCGTAATCGGCACAATCTTAACCCCTTTAAATAAACGTAATGTACTTGAGGGGCAAGGGGAAGGTAAGACTAGGCGTCAGGCCCGGTAATAAACGAACGGAATTCAGTCACTACGAGCTGCTACTAGCAGCCAAAAGTAAATAATCGAAAGCACCTATAGTTCATTTAATAACCAAGAGAAGTAATTTGAAAAGCCTTACCCACACCACTAAAGGTTATCAGATTAGTTACTAAAGGGTGTGTTCCGAAAAAGTAATCTATTAAATATGCCTTGATTGATGAAGAAATCAGCCATGCATAGTCATAAGTATTATTTAAATGTTTAATGTTTATATACCTTACCATTAAACAGACGAGTATTCTGTATGTATTCTGCCTATTCAAACTCAAAGATTGGAACATACACATTACTCTAATATGGCTGTTTTTAATTAGCAAATAACTGAATGCAATAAAAAGGAAGTCCATAAGTTAATTTTTAAAAATATTTTATAATTTTAACTCTCACTTTCAGTTTTGAAATACTTGTGAGATACTCTTTTCATGGTAATCTTCCTTTTTTGCCTTTAAAAACCAATTTTCTAACAAAACCCTTTCTTTTCTCTATTGTTTCAAATCTTATCAAATAACTTATAATCTCCATAGACAGATATTGTCATGTTCTACTTTTGACGATATCTTTCCAAATGTGTAAAAATACAATACATTTAATTCTTCAAAGGAATACACAATTGAATTTAATTTGTTTCAAAGCGGATGCAATGACAAAATTAAGAATATTTATCTGTCAGAACTATCAAAAATGGAAATTATCAGCTGATATCAATGCTAAAAAGTGTTGTGTGAAACTGGGCGGAATCTGACCAATCAAAGGTCTACAGAATTGCCAACTTGAATTCAAATTACTCCTCCTGGTTTTTAAATGAGGTATAATGTGTCAGAATTAAGAAGTATAGGACTGATATAGGACAGACATTTCAACAGACAGCCAGGCAGGCTATTTAAAGGCACACATCCAGAGAGCCTATATTGTCTACTCGAAGGTATGGGGATAACTGGGTGGGTCGACTGAATATGGGAGTGAAGTAATAAAGTACAATAAGCCAACAGGTTGCAGTGCTTCCAGCATAAGAACGGCTCCCAAAATCGGAAAAAAAAACCAAAGGTGTTTGGTCGATCTGGTGAAGTAAATGTGTCATTTATACAAGGTGTACCAATCTTACGATAAACTTCGGTATATAGGTTATTTTAAGAGATATCGAAAAATGTTATCAACAAAAATAGTAGATGTGCTGAAGGTCCATATTTTGAAATTATATCGAACTATACAGAGTGCTGCATAACTCCGTTACAAACCAAACATATGATTTTTCAAATGAGACCCCTGTATATTATACCGGATTCGGATTGGTTACATTTTTTTGAAGCTTTTGAAATGAGGTTTTGGCACGTTATACAGAGTCCTTCAAAAGATCTGAACACGTTTATGTGAAAATCGTAGGTAAATCAACGCTCTGTAGCTTGTTGTACGTTGAAGCAAAAATTTTTTTTTTGTCAAACAGAGTTTCATAATATGATGTAATATCTCCGTATCCTATTAAATTTCAATTATATTCTTTCTTATATACAGGGTGAACGGAAACTCGAACCTGTCATTTTCTGTCATCTTACAAATGGAACACCCTGTATTTTATAGCAAAAATAGAATCTTCGATTATGTAACTTTAATTGTTGTCAAGCATTCCCTATACCCAAAGTTTATAAAAACACAGTTATTTTGTAATATTCATTGTAAAATATAACTACTGATCTATTATGTGAAAGCATTAAACGTTGTATGTAACAAAAAATCCTAATTAATGATAAATTTTAATGAATAATTCATTCTAAACAAAGCTAGCTACTAAAAGTATAATCCTAACCGTAATATTAAGCTGAAGGTTCGTGTTCACCGTTAACATCAATGCAATGCTGTAAGAGGGGGCCCAACTGATTGGCCAGCTCGGTCACCCGATTTAACAAAATTATATTTATTTTTTTCGGGTCTTGTGGGGAATAAATTTATAAAACCCTCGGCTATTAGAGATGACATGAAAGAGACCTAAGACACATCTTTCTGATTTGACAGCGCGCATAACATTGAAAATTGAAGGTGAATCCATTAAACCATCGAATACCGCAAAAAATCTAGGATTAATATTGGATCCTAAATTGAAATATGATAAACATATCAACATTTGCATTAAAAATGCCTACTTCAATATTAAAAAGATATTTCAAAGTCGACAGTATCTGCCATTCAATGCAAAAAAAGTTTTGTGTGATGCGCTTGTACTAGCTAAATTTGACTACGGTGATGTTATTTATGGGCCTTGCTTAAATGTAGCTACCGTTAGGAGAATTCAAGTAGTGCAAAACTGTTGCTTGAGGCTGGTCTGTGGTATCAGAAGACGTCAGAGAATTTCCCACAAACTCAATACAGTCAAATGGCTCAGTATGGCCAAGAGACGATATCTTCATTCGGCTTCATTCGGCAAAAATTTACAACGAACTGATTGAACTTGTCAAACAAAAAAAAATCGATTGAATCATTCAAAATTGCTCTGAAATCAGTTTTGTTTCGTGACCAACGTATGAACATTGGTATGTAGTATTTATTTTGTGTATTTCTATGATATGATGTAGCTTTTCTTTGTTTTATTGTTATTGTTTATTATTATTAATATTATCAGTATTGTTATTGTCGTTTGAATTGTGTTACCTATTATTATTATTATCATTTTTATTTGTATCGAATTTTGTTAGAACTATGTTATAATATCTTTATTCTTTGAATCATTCAACGCCTAAGATGAAAAACAGAATCAAATTTCAAATCAAATCAAATTGGTGTGGTAGTCACCTGATCTTCGATGCGTTTTTTTTTTCTCTCGCTCTTACTCTTTTTTACTTTTACTATCTTATTGTAAATGTTATGATGAGGAAAAAAATAAAAGACCTTTATTATTATTATTATTAGATAATTAGTACGGCATTTCGATCTGCTAACGTTGATATGCTGAGAAATGTTAGTCAATCATTTGAACTTTTATGCAGCATTGCATTGATGTTAACGGTGAATATTTTGAACCTTTAGTTTAATATTACGGTTAGAATTATACTTTTGGTGGCTAGTTTTGTTTAGAATAAATTGTTTATTAAAATTTATTATTAATTTGTATTTTTTGTTACATACCACGTTTAATGCTTTCACATAATAGGTCAAGAATTTTAGTTTACAATAAATATTACAAAATAACTTTGTTTTTATAAACTTTGGGTATAGGGAATGCTTGACAAAAATTAAAGTTACATAATCGAAGATTCTATTTTTGCTATAAAATACAGGGTGTTCCATTTGAAATAAGAAAGAAAATGATAGGTTCGAGTTTCCGTTCACCCAGTATACAAGAAAGAATATAATTGAAATTTAATAGGATACGGAGATATTGCATCATATTACAAAACTCTGTTTGGCAAAATACATTTTTTTTTCTTTTACGTACAACAAGCTACAGAGCGTTGTTTTACCTACGATTTTCACATAAACGTGTACATATCTTTTGAAGGACTCTGTATAACGTGGCAAAACCTCGTATCAAAAGCTTCAAAAAAATGTAACCAATCCGAATCCGGTATAATATATTGGGGTTCCCATTTGAAAAATCATATGTTTGGTTTGTAACGCACTTATTCAGCACTCTGTATAGTTCAATATAATTTCAAAATATGGACCTTCAGCACATCTACTATTTTCGTTAATAACATTTTTAGATATCTCTTAAAATAAGCCATATACCGAAGTTTGTCGTAAGATTGGTACACCCTGTATATAATTTTGTCTTTCCTCGTTCACTTTTCAAAATTATAGTGCGCCGAAGAAGCAAATAAAACGATCATTATACATATAGTCTGTTTACGAACCCGTTAGTATTCAACTTCATGTTTCAGATATTTAAACAAAAATATTACAACCTTAGCTCATCATTAATGAAAATTATCGATTTTTTCAACTACATAGTGTCACTACTTATTCATTTCAACATCCCCGTGATATTGTGGAATGTTACAAAAACTACCTTCTATTCCCAGGAATCCTTCCAGTAAAATAATACGAATGCAATAAAGCGCATGCAACAATGTTAAGCTCAGCACATAAAAGAACATTCATTACATGTTTATATTGAGAAAAAACTTACCAATTCTAAAGTCAACATAACCCTCTCCGCCGGAAATAACCAACATGGCAGTAGGATTTTTTAGGGTATTACCAACGGATGACACTGAGGCAGACATGGCTTCAGAAGGAGTAGAAGCTGCGCTCATTCCTAAAAGTATGTCGGGTCATAAAATAACTCTTATCTTAATAATTTAATCACCAATATTTGGAAAAACCCAATAGTTTTCTATTTCTTATTTTCCTGATATTTTTATACATAGTTACACTTTGATCAACCGGGTTTTCTTGTTTTTTTTTTAAGTTTTCTATTTCTTATTTTCTGATATTTTTATACATACTTACACTTTGATCTTCCGGGTTTGGGCCTGGGTTTTCTCGTTTTTTTTTTTAATTTGAAGTTTAGCGCTCAAAATACACATAGGATTAAAATGACCCTTCGGTCTTGGCGCCTAGTTTACATATTGTTGTAAAAAGTGCATTAATCTTTTAGCGCCCAAATTACATCCGCCCGTTGATGTGATGACCCATATTTTCAAGCCCTTTGAAGAAAAAAACCGCCCAATAGCGTGCATAAATGTTATTTAGAAATTCGAATATTGTGAAATAATGCTTTTCAAATTAATATGGTGGATTAAAATTAACCTGCATAAAATTTGTAATAGGTCTGTTCGTAGAGCAGTCACAAACGGTTGGAAACTGGACGACTCATGCGCAGTGAATAAAAATCGTCGTCAAAAAGACTCTGCGCATGAGTCGTCCAGTTTACAACCGTTTGTGACTGCTCTACGAACAGACCTAATACAATTCAAGGTCATCAGATTAACATTAGTTACACTATACTAGATTAGTATATTTTCGTAGAAATAGGATGCTCCCGGTATTCGGAATTTAAAACAATAGTTTGCATATGTATACCTAGACGCGGTAATAATTTGTTATATTGTGACATTTGTATACACTGCTATTCAAAAGTCCCCCCCCCCTCGTATCTTTTGAACGGCTACACTTACATTAATAAAATTTGGAGGGTGAAAATAAAGTGTTGTAAACTTCTCTACTAATGGTAACAGGTGACGTAATATTAATAGATGACGTCACAGTACCACTCTGGCCAATAACTTTAAATAGGACCTTATGGCAAGTGATATCTCGTTTGAAAGGCATTGACATTGGCTACATAGCCATATTAATTTTGTTTGGGTTTAAACTAATTTTGACGGATAAATTAGATAAATACCAAAATTATTATTTCACATTTAAATATTGAAGATTTTTCAGTCCGCCTCTGGTTAGTTGTCAAAAAAATGGAAGTTTTTAATTTAATAGTATTTGTTGCTTTGCAAAGTTTTTCTAAATAGATTAAATATTTAATTTAATTATTGTTTAACGAGACGTTTAAGAGTTTACATAGGCAAAATGGTACGTACTCAAGCCGACAAAGTAGCAGCTATCTTAATAATTGGTGAATCTAGAAAGAATCTCCATGAAGCGGAACGTTTATTTAATGAGAGATACTCAGATCGCACTATCTCGAGAACTTATTTGAGGGAGCTTCTTCACAAGTTTCAAGCAACAGGTAGTGTTCAAGATGCCAAACGATCTGGTCGACCAACATTTAGTGATGAGAAAAAAATTGATATAGTTGCTGAAGTAGTAGTAAACATACAAGTTAAAAATGGTGCACCACCTTTCGGATGACGACCCCGACAGAAGACTCGAATTCTGTGAATGTATGACAAATAAAATTAGTGAAAGCCCACATTACACAAAAACAATTTGTTTTAGTGAAGAAAGTACTTTTTGCCTCAATGGAAATGTGAATACACAAAATGTAAGATATTGGACTGACACAAATCCTCACACCTTTCGTGAACAACATACCCAATTTCCAGAAAAAGTCAATGTTTGGGCAGGCATTTTGGGAAACCACATAGTTGGTCCTGTTTTTCTAAATTCAAATTTAAGCATAGTTGGTCCTGTTTTTCTAAATTCAAATTTAAGCGGTGAAGTGTATCTGGAGATGTTACAAAATGCAATTGAGCCGTTAATTCTTGAAATTCTGGAAGATAATCCAGATGCATTTTTCCATCTGGAAATACCATTTCAACAAGATGGTGCTCCTGCACATTATTATGGTGCAGTAAGACGTTACCTGGATGAAGAATATCGAGGTAAATGGATCGGCCGGCGAGGACCTATAGAATGTTCACCAGATCTGACACCATTAGATTTTTTTTCTATGGGGGTACTTGAAATCCAAGGTTTATACTACGGCATCAGGCATTGGCGTTTTTTTATTTTTATTTTTATTAAAAATTAACGTACTCGGCTACTACTAAAACGATTACATTGCTATATGAAGTACAATAAGATTAAATATATATGAAGTTTTGATTAAATTTTGCTGTAAAGCTGCACATCTTTGAGAAATTGTAGTATGTTGTTAATTTGCTCAGGATTATTTGGCATATATCGTAGGCTTGATGAGAGGTGATAATGTTGTCTCCTGGCTGAGAATTGGTGACAATCAGACAAAATGTGTTTTATTGTCAAATGCGTTTGACAGACTTGACAAAAGGTTCGGTTGCTGGATGTCATTAGGTATCCATGCGTTAACTTCGAATGTCCGATGCGTAGTCTCCTTATTATGACTAGATCTCGCTTTGAAAGTACTGTAGGAGCAGGAAGAAGGCTATTGATTGACGGTTGTATTTCGTGTAAAAATTGGCGTTGGCATTGGCGTTTTGAAAGAAAGAATTATTGAAGAATGCAATGCAATTTCAGCTGACACATTCGAACGAGTACGACAAGAGTTTGCTAATAGGATGTATTACTGTCAGGAAGTAGACGGAGCACATTTCGAACACTTGCTATAAGAATCCATTGTTGATATTTGATTAAATAAATTGCAAAAAAATAATTTCAATAATTTTGGTATTCATTTAATTTATCCGTCAAAATTAGTTTCAGCCCAAACAAAATTAATATGGCCATGTAGCCAATGTCAATGCCTTTCAAACGAGATATCACTTGCCATAAGGTCCTATTTAAAATTATTTGCCAGAGTGGCACTGTGACGCCATCTATTACTATTACGTCACCTGTTACCATTCGTAAAGAAGTTTACAACACTTTATTTTCACCCTCCAAATTTTATTAACGTAAGTGTGGCCGTTCAAAAGATACGAGGGGGGAAGGGGACTTTTGAATAGCACTGTATATCAACATTTAATCAGATGCAAAATAAAATTGTAAATTCTAATGAAAATGTAAGCAATATTGCGACAGAACAAATTGTAAGTGTGTCAACGAAAAAAAAAATAATAATAAAAAATAAAAAAATAAAAAATAGAAAAAAAATATAAAAAAAAATAATGAAAAAAAATGATTAATGAAAAAAATTATAAAAAAAAGTTTCATTATACAGATCAACTACAGACACACAATTACTAACCTATTAACAAAACTTAATGATGTCAATGGCTAATTGGTTTTTGCCAAAACCATCTAAGAGGATGAAAAAAAAAACTTTACCGAAGCGATCAAATAAAACTATACAAAAATATTGGTGCCTAATTTCCTGAAGCGAGAAAAATAATAATAACTATTTTCCCAAAATACACTTTCCGTTAATTATTTCTAGAAAAGGTTTGCATTGAAAGTTATTGAATTACAATGTGTATTACTCACCTCCACTTCCAGGCACAGCTACAAAGAACTTTACGTTGTCTCTATGGCCATGAAAACTGAGCTGAGCATGCGCCATAGTACAGTAAGGTACATAATTTCCTGGTACAGGTGGGATTCGGACACCTGTTCCGGATAACCCAGTCCCTCTTGAAACTACAGCACCAGATGCATTACTACTATCTGTTAATGGTACTGATATTATTACACCATTACTGGTTCCTATCCACAGCCGATTAGAAGAAATGAGAAGACTAGTTATACGAACTAATGAAAAACCTAATTTACCCGTTCCTGAAAAATATAATGTTATATCAATAATACTAGAACTAAATCTACATAATATTATTACAAATAGGGTCCACAAACATTAACTGTCTTATTAATAAAAATTTCTTACCCCGCCCTTATTCTTAGATTAGTCAGAGACTAGTTACTCTGAGACTATAGTCTAACAAACAATTGGAGAAGGTGACTAGGAGCTGTTCACGTGCTTTATTATTGCAAAATGCATATGAATCACCTTCTCCAATTGTTTGTTAGACAGCGTAGGTTTAAAGAAGTATTACAATTGCTATTAATAAACTCCGAATGAGGAGATAATAGTTACTCTCTCCTTATTACTAGGTTTGGACATGATTTAAGGAAGATTCACAGTTAGGTAGGTAGGTAGGGATTGACCAATAAAGTGACGTTATGGTGACATCTGTTCTGTTTTTTATTGTGACATGTGTCAGTTCATTTATTTCAAAAATAGTTATCTCATAATTATCTGTCAGTTTGTATTTTGTATTAAAAGTAGTATTTCCGAATTTTCTTTACGTTTTTTATTGTTAATAGTTATAAATATTTAGTGTGAGTTCTGTTGAAAAACTCACTCATTCAAATTGAAGGAATCAAAAAAAGGCGTGCTGAGGAGGAACTCCAGATTACTATACAACGCAAAAAACATGAAAAATTTGTGCAACAAAAAGAAAAGGAAACATTGAATAAAAAATTTTATTTTTAATTTTATAGCTTTCAATTCCTCTTCTAACAGGATTAGCCCGAATTTTATAAAAATTAATTTTTCTGATCGGACGAATATATTCTCTGCTTCTTCCAATGCTTCCATCATTCTCAAATCATCCAAATAATAATCCCTTCCTTCCAAAGCAAAATAATTACCACTCAATGAACCAAAGCAAATACTTAATAAATATACATAATTAGAAAAATAAACTGAATACGAACTGATAATGCAAAAACGACAAACTAAATTTCGAATTAGGATATGACAACATATTTATAATACCACAATTATTGACAGTTCAACAAAACTAAAATTATATTTAGTCGAAGGTTATTCCGAGCTTAAACTACCTTTTTCCTTGGATTGAAATTACTACCAAAGTTAGTCCCAGACTAACCTCGGAGTAGCATATTCCTTGTCTAATATGAGTTTATTAATAGCGTATCTGTCAAACTAATGGTTTAAGCAAAGAATAAAGTTAGTCTTAGTAATGTAGGTAGAGCATTGAATGTACCCGTTGATATAAAAATAAATAAATATGATTATCTACCATATATGAAATTGAAAATTAAAAAGAAACACAATATGATATGGAAGCGAACATTTGAAACTAAAGGGAAATGGTATTATTTGTGCCAAAATGATTTTCCTCATAAACCTTGGTTTGCTAAATTCCCATATATTGACAGAAGACATATTACAACTATAGTTAGATTAAGAACTGGACATTGTCTGAGCCCAGAACATTTGTATAAAATTGGGTGTAGGGAGGATCTTGTATGTGAATGTGGGCAGGTAGGAAATTTGCAACACATTTTTCTGGAATGTCCCATAAATCAAACATACAACTATAATCTATACGATGAATTAGTTTGACTAAACTATCCAACTCCCATATCATTACCATGTATCTTAAGCAATTTAAATTATGAAAGTATTAAGGTATTAATGAAATTTATTTGTACTTTTCAAATCAATATATAGATATCAGTCATAATAATTATCATCAGTAGATGAAAATAATCATATCAATACTACTTATACATATTCAGACTACATACTCACAGATACACTATTACAGTACATGGGTTAAAAATTCTTTTATGCAGAAACCGAAACCTATGCCTTTCCTATTCCTACCGAGGTAATCTCTTATGTGTGTGTATAAATGCTCGGCTGTTGCCCCCGAGAGAGAAAAGTCTTAAACCTTTGTTGTTTTGTCTACATAACATGTTCACAGCCCAGAAGAAGGAAAAAAAGAAGAGGGAAGATGGGAGCCACTCCCAGACGCTTGTAAGAGCACTCCCGACAATTACATAAACCTGCGCTGGCCATATGCTGTAACGGCGGAGGCCATAAAAACGAAAGAAGAAGAAGAAGTTAGTCTTAGGTTACTCTGTGTTTATGAGACCGTAAGTGGATATCCCGGGCGCTTGAGAGAGCAGGGAGGGATCAACATAATTAATATTAAGATACAGGGTGTTTCATTGGGAAAGGGCCTAACTTTAACTGTAGATGGGAATCACTTTGGTGCTTCCAAAAACCTATATATAATGTTTCTTCTGCACTTTATAACCGAGATACAGGGTGTTTTATAAATGTATCCTATTGCTTTCGAACCTCATAACTTCCGAGTTACTCTGTATATTATTTTGAAATTTGGTACACGTGATAACCATTATCTAGAAAATCCATTAAAAGCATCTCCAAAAATATAATGCAGGTCCGGCTAAACAAAAAATTTCAAAACTCGTCTTTCCTAAAAACAACACCCTGTATATAGATTTTTTATAGATTTTTTTAAATTGCTCTTTATAATTGGAAAGAGTGTGAAAAATTGAATCTACTATTTTCTTTTCATTTTTTCGCAGACAATTTTACTACCAAAAATTTACCGTTAGGGTAATAATTTATGCACGTTTTGGAACAATGGTATCGGAGAGGTTTTTTAATTTTTATCTTGAATGAAATATATTTATTGCATCTAGAGAAGCATCCTATAAATTCAATTGAGTTTGTATGTTTACGAATACAGACTACTAAAAATGTGATTACAGGGCCGTACTTAGAAATACTCATTCAATATGTTTCGAATATTTCGAACACCCTGTGTAAGGATGTGTATTGGAAACTAGTCCCTTCTACATTTAGAATAACGAGAGTAAAATACGAGAAATAGATTTATACTTCAAAAAACCGAGAGATTTTTATTAATTCTATTAATTGGCATGAAAAAAAAAAACAAGATATTCTAACAACATTGTCCAAACGAAGAAGTCTAACCTGTTGCAGTATAAATTTATTTCTCGTATTTTACTCTTGTTATTCTAAATGTAGAAGTGCATAGTTTCCAAATACCTATCCTTATACAGGGTGTTCGGAATATTCGACACTTATTGAATGAGTATATCCCAAGTACGGCCCTGTAATAACACATTTTTTAGTGGTCTGTACTCGTAAACATACACACTCAATTGAATTTCTAGGATGCTTCTCTAGATGCAATAATAGTTATTTACGTAATTAGTGGGATATGGACATTATTATCGCACGCATGTGAAGTTTCACATAAGTGCGTTAATAATTCCTATCACACGTGTTACGTACAAAATTTTATATACAACTGTTAATTAGTATTATTAACAGTACCTATAATATAAAATTGAAAAAAAATTCCAATCCAACGTATTTTTAATAATATTGACTGCAAACATAAGGTACTGTGTATCATATTTTATGACCATAGCAACAAAGACAAACAAGGCTGTGAAAAAAAAATAAATTAGTTATGTCATCAAATTTTCAAAGTTGAATGAACAAAAATCTATAAAAATGAGTTCAAGCGAAGAAAATCTCCTTTCGGAAATTGAAAATGCAGCTTCCAGTGTTATTTTAAATATTTAATTCTGGTATTAATATGTTTCTAGATTCTTAATAAAAAACGCACTAGTGCGGTAATATAGGTCATTACATGACAGTTGTAGATAAATAGATTTAATTTCAAGCTGAAAAATAAAAAAAACCTCTCCGATACCATTGTTAACCCCCAAAACGTGAATAAATTATTACTTTGACGGTAAATTTTTGGTAGGAAAATTGTCTGCGGAAAAATGAAAAGAAAATATGTAGATTCGATTTTTTATACTCTTTTCAATTATTAAGAGCAATTTAAAAAAATCTATATATTTGGGAAAAGCAAATTTTGAAATTTTTTGATAAACCGGACCTGCATTATATTTTTGGAGATGCTTTTGATGGAGTTGTTAGGTAATAGTTATCATGTGTACCAAATTTCAAAATAATATACAAGATAACTCGGAAGTTGTGAGGTTCGAAAGAAATTTGATAAATTTATAAAACACCCTGTATCTCGGTAATAAAGTGCAGAAGACACATTATATATAGGTTTTTGGAAGCACCAAAGTGATCCCCACCTACAGTTGAAGTTAGGCCCTTTCCTAATGAAACACCCTGTATTTTAGAGAATAATTATATGATCCCCTCTAGTCCTCGAGGTTGAAAACTCAGGTTCTACTATCATATATAGAGTTCCTCAGGGAGAATGTTTTGTGTCAACTCCCAAGTTATGAAATATTGAATATTTCAATATGAAAACTTTAAGATGGATGGATAAATTGATTTGACATTTGGCAGGTTGTTTTTAAATGTAAAAGGACATATTTTGATGGAAAAACATATATGTGTATAAGAATTAATTTTAAAATAATCTTGGAGAAATAAAAATTGAATTAATTGGTGTTAGAAATTAAAGTTTAGATAAATGATTATAATACGAAACCTTGAGATTTCTATCAATGGTGAAAGTATTACGGAAGGAAGGTAATTTTATAATATTAAATAAATGACAATTTTTGAATATATTTGATTTCCATGGTATATATTTCGACAATATCGACAGCAACAATAAGGTAGGAACTATGAGAAAGCACAAAATTTTGATAGAAATAATAAACTAAAATGAATGATTCCAATTGCAATAAACAAAATTGGATAATATAGTGTGGGTGTAGAATGTTGTGTACACTGCGATCTTTTGTGTCCCCTATGTGTGGCCACTGCACCAAGAATTTCTCGACATCCACTTCAAATCCTATTCGATTTCTAAGATGTATCAAAAGAGTCAATTTTTCAGCTTGGTAATTATGCTGATTTAGTGGCAGTGACTAACAATCCAGGATCTCGGATTTACTTACCTAACATTTTACTAACATAAGGTTCAATATCTACATCTTGAAGATGCTGGTAAGTATGCGCATTATATAACCTAAGGGTGGAATCTAGTCGTATTGATACCCAAACTCCTTCACCTAACCATGCCATTTGCCTTACCTGAAAATAAAATTTTTATTCAAAACTTTTTTCGATTAGAATTACACTGTATTCAGTAAAAATTATTACAAAATATATCATGGCAGATATAACAGATACAATACTGGCAATAGTAGTCAAGTACAGGGTGTCCCAAATTGGTGTGTTTTGCAGGGTAACTCGTAAACTAGAAGAGATAGAAGAAAAGCAGTTGAGATGTTGACTTCTTTTTTTGTTAAAGTAGCGATAGCCTAATTAAATATTTCGTAACTCCCTGTAGCTAGAAGATACAAGGCGATTATTGAAAACTGTCGAGAACTACAAGGTACTACTACTTCTTAATTAAGAAAAATATAAAAAAACGTTATAGAAACTTTTGATAGAACAGAATTTGTTTGTTAGAGGGCTCACTAAGGAAATATAATGCAAACTTATGTTGTTTTAAATGGGACACCCTGTATATTTTGACGTTTTTAGTTTCCTTTTTCAATTCTCATCCACCTGATATGACATATTATATATCTACTTTCAATGGTTGGAGCTACAGTGCAAATGAACCATTTATGGATGTTATCAAGTGAAACACCCTTAAAAAATTAAACACTCAGTAACGAAATTCAACATTTTACTATAAGGATACTGATGTGTGACAATTTTATTTATCAAAATTATAATTATTAAAAAATAAAATCAGATTGAAAAAATAAAAACAATAAACTTATGAAACAACAAGAAACATTGTAGACAACTAATATATATATAACTAATTTTATTAGAATGTAAAAATTACATTAAATGTTCAAAATGCTCTCAGTTTTCATCGATTAAAAACTTTTTCGTTTAAATAATCTCCAACCAATATTTCTTGTTGTTTCATAGTTTATTGTTTTTATTATTTTAATCTAATTTTATTTTTTAATAATTATAATTTCGATAAATGAAATTGTCACACATCAGTATCCTTATAATGAAATGTTGAATTTCGTTACTGAGTGTTCAATTTTTTAAGGGTGTTTCACACGAAAACATCCATAAATGGTTTATTTGCACTGTAGCTCCAACCATTGAAAATAGATATATATGTCATATCAGGTGAATGAGAATTGAAAAAGGGAAACAAAAAACGTCAAAATATACAGGGTGTCCCATCTAAAACAACATGAGTTTGCATTATATTTCGTTAGTGAGCGCCCTAACAAAAAAATTCTGTAGGCCACTGAACTCTTCAATATTATATCTATCAAAAGTTTCTATAACGTTTTTTTATATTTTTCTTAATTAAGAAGTTATAGTACCTTGTAGTTTTCGACAGTTTTCAATAATCGCCCTGTATCTTCCAACTGCAGGGAGTTACGAAATATTTAATTAGGCTATCGTTATTCAACAAAAAAAGAGGTCATAACATTTAAGCTGCTTTTTCTTCCAACACTTCTAGTTTACGAAATACCCTGCAAAACACACCAATAGGGTACAAGCATAAATTTTGATATTGGTGGGAATTGACGCTTTATCAGGTCTCCTAACACCTTGCATGCCTATTTTTTCATATATAATACCACGAGAGTGAAAATTTTGTCGGCAAAATTTTTCGATTGTCATGAAAGTTTGTTGCTTGGCAATTTTGCGAATGACATTTTTAACAAAACCACGAGCCGTTAGGCGAGTGTTTTTGGATTAAATGTCATGAGCAAAATTACCTAAAAGCAACAAACTTGAATACAAGAGAAAAATTTTACCTTACAAAATTTTTAATTGAGTGGTATTCGACATGACTATTTCACGACAGAAAAACTAAAAAATCATATGTTTAAACGTTTTATTTATTGCAAACTTCAATTATACAAAGCCAAAAAAATAATAACATTATGAAAAAAAAATTACTAATTTATGTAAAAAGTACAATTATTATAATTGTACGTTGTAGCATTATTTTGGGGATTGTTTTGCATCATAACATGTGATGAATTTAAGTTAGAAACTGAGGATTCCTTTTCTTTATTTTTATTTTCTCGAAGGTTCTCTATAAGTTGGAAATTGTGTTCTTCATTTAATTGTAAATATGGTTTCGAAGAATGGGCAGAAGCATGTCCTGTAAGCTTAATTACTTCTTGTTCACCAACTCCTTCTGTTGCTAATGCAGATATTGCAGAAGCTCTATGTGAATAAATTGGTTATTTTTATTTTTTTGTGTATACCAATTGATTCTGCCGATATTTTCGTCCACTTTGAAATTGTATTAATTCCCAATGGTGAATTTTTTTACCATATTCCTTTCTCCCAATTTGGATGTACTGTTAAAAATAATCTTGTTGTTAGATAAGGATTGTATTCTCTTTTTTCAATAATTTTTAAAAATAAACGAACGGGACACAAATTATTGTTAGCATTATTTCTTACCAGCCACTTAGTGCTAGATAAAGCTTTTGATCCTCCTTGTGTCGTTTTGGAGAATATTGGATTATATTCTACCCTGCCAGTAAAATTACCTTTATTATCATATTTTTTTTTTTGTAATTAATATCACAATCAACAGCTTCATTTTCACGCCATGCTAATTCGTACGAACATAAATGAAAAAACTTTTTTTGTAACCCATCAGGATTATCTTCAGAATAGCTTTCTACCATTTCCATTAATTCTTCTTTGGTAAACGCGTTAGAACTTCTTTTTCTGGTTTCAGGTTCAGCCTGAAGCTTTTTACGTTTTGTATCCCTGGCCAATCTAGCAAATTTATAGGTAATATCTTTAAATGGATCAATTTTGATGTTAAATTCTAGAAAATATTTTCCTGAACCATTTGAGCAGTCGTATTCCAAAGTGTTTTCACACTAGCTTCAGTATAATCAGTTCCATCTCTTTTTTTCATGTTAAAACCATAATCTTCAAGAATTTTTGCTATAACTTGTTCAGAAGTATCCTTTTCTAACGTATAATTAAGTGCGTCCAGAAACATTCTAAACTGTTCCCACGCAGACTTTTTTGTCTTCATTGTATTTCGCGGTATACTTTGCTTAATTGTACTCTCTATTTCATTTATTGAATTATTTCCAAATCTTGTATTATTCATGTTAATGATACTTATTTAAATTTTTGAAACAGTTTTAATAATTTTTAGACAGTTAAATAAATAAATAAATAAACAACTTAGTTTCCTTAGAAACCACTAACAAAGATTTTATATTGAATTTTATCACAGAGTGAAAGAATTTTATACACATAGATTTGATATATTAAACGTCAAAAAATTGCCGCGACAAGACAAAAAATTGCCAGTTCAAAACCTTCAAATTTTGTCAGTTATCAATTTACTCTAGTGAAATAGTCAAAAAAATATAAACTCTACTTTTAAAACGACTTTAAAAATCATAAAATTTGAAAGTCCGCCAAAAAGCCCTTTACGTCATAAAGATGGATGCCCCATCCGTTGATGTCACTTGATTTGTTTACGTTCTTATTCGTTTATCACGCTCTGAGTTTTTGTGACCTAATTTGTTTCTGAAAGCTTTAAAAATGGATAAAGCCGAACAAAATTGGTATTCCCAGTATTGCATTGTTCCAGAGTGTAAATAAGCGTCTATTAAAACTTCAGACAAAATATTTTCTTTTAAATGTCTTAAAATATCCTCGGAAATATCGAATATTTATGTCCACTTTCCACTTTACGTTGACTTTTAGAAATAAAAAAAAGCACACACAAACACGTAATGGTCTCTAACAAACATATAATAGTATATTACGTAACGTGTGCGGAAAGTGACATTTTTCACACGAGTGGGAAGTATTGTCTCACGAGCGAAGCCGAGTGAGACAATCCCACGAGTGTGAAAAATCACTTTCGCACAAGTTATGTACACTATTTTTCCTACGACCACGCGATATACTTTTACCAAATTAGGCATGTATAATCTTGCTTTTTTATGTAGATGTGAGAGGTTTTACATATGTGTATTTGTAAATACTTTATATGGTTTTGATTACTTACCTTTGAAATTGGCCCAGAAAATTGTGATGTTTATGCAATGGAAAAAAGTACCTTTATAAAAAAGTTAGAATTAATATTTAACTTGTTGCCTACCTGTAGGAGATTGAAAGTATTAACTAGCTATTTTAAGGATTCATTGTTCAAATAATTGAAAACGGATATTTATTGTTTTAATAACATGAAAGTCCAATAAATGTCGATATAAACACATTTTATTTTGGAGAATAAATAAACTGTTGTGTATATTTCCTTAGCGCTTATTAGTTATTAGTATCTTGGACAAGAACCATAAGCTACAATAGTGGGATGGCCGAGCGGTCTAGGCATCCGTGGGCTCGATTTTTGACAAGCAGTAGGGTGGTTCGAGTCCGGGCTCGGTATATATTTTTTTTAATTTTAAATGAAATAAATAGATTATATTATATTATTATATGGACAAATCAACTTAGGAAATAAGCATTTCACATATACATATTAATTTGCGGAGTAAAAAGACTAGCATGTTGAACATTCAATTTGACAGCTTTTTTATCCGCACACGTACGGATAAGATTTTTTTCCGCACGCGTATGAATAAAGGTCACTTTCCATAGAACTAGTCAGTGCGATATATGTCACTTTCCTATGTGGTCGTAGGAAAATGATATTTTTACGTCGATGAAGCAATTAATAGTTGATTAAAATACAATATAAATACAAAACTAGACAGAACCTAATGCAATACCGGCCATATTGACAAAAGTAAACAAATTGTATGACATCACAAGTATCATCGGTAGCGTTCGGAAATCCTCGGGTGGTGGTCGGAAAGTGCATTGAAATTTGAATTTTATTTTAAAATTTGGGAGTAATTTCCAATGGAAACTGGTTTATTCCTCATTATTAGTTATTTTTGATATCAACTACTATTACAAATTAATATCTAAGCAAAATATGAAATATGCGTGTATTCTACTTGGGACACCCTGTACATGTTATCTATGGTCAAGTATACCTGCTTGAGGGACATTACTAATCCCTACTACCATCAGCTAGTAACGCGCATTGAAGAGCGTGGCTATTCAACATTCATTCCTGTATTTACCAAAGTGTACAAGCAAATAAACGATTTGTTGGTTTTCCACGTACAGTGAGACTTGAGTGGGAAACAATGAAACAATCAAAATATCGTCTAATGTGATTTGAAACTTTGAAACTGCGATTAACTGCCAATATACGAATTCAGTTCCAAAATACACCTGCGTATTATTTTAAAATTATTAATAACATTAATTATCTAAATAACTTACTGGACTTTCTCGTCTAGGATGAGCTTCCAAAGTGTGCACAATTTTCAAATCGTGAGGTTGCAATACATGAATTTTATTTCTATATCCGCACCAAACCTTGTCACCCACCACTGCTAATTGACGTACTGATTGGTGTGGCAGTCCCATTTGAACGAGGTGATACTGTGATAAATCCCATTCTCCTTCTGAATTTCTTCTAAATACGGCTACTTGCCCACAAGCAAGAGCTACAACCACTCTTCCTTTAATGTGTCTATAAAAAATATATATTTACTAACCTAAACTAATGCTTTATCAAATTCACTTCCGTAACCAGCTAACTGAAGATAATTCAGTTAAGGTTAACAGTTATATTAAACACATGTTATAGTTAACCATAATGCAATAGTATATTACGTAACGAGTGCGGAAAGTGACATTTTTCACACGAGTGGGAAGTATTGTCTCACGAGTCGCAAGCCGAGTGAGACACTCCTACGAGTGTGAAAAATCACTTTCGCACAAGTAATGTACACTATTTTTCCTACGACCATGCAATAATTTTGTAACAAATATTGTTTAATGTAATGGTTTTTAAAAAATAATGTTGACATCGGTAAGTGCGGAAATGAAATGAGTGAAATTCACTTTGCAACGAGTTATGTACACTATGTTTCCTACGGCCATAAGTATTTAAAAAGTAGCTTTTAGGTTTTTCGCTACTATCAGTATCAACTTCAATTATAATAAAAAACCGAGACTAACAATTTTTATTTTTAGTTTATCTCACAATTATAATTCGTTTACACTTTTGTGTAATAAATATTTCACTTATACTTCATAAAAACTATGTCTATTCTTTGTGTTATAATTTGAGAATTTTGACATAAGCCTACTTTATTATTTCTCACTTTTATAATTAGTATATTTTTTTCACGATCACGCGATAAATTTACGAAATATGATGGTTTTATTTATTTGAAAACATCAATAACTGTACAGGGTTATTCATTATAAATTACCCACCCCCTATCATCGTTATT
>CAJUYI010000598.1:110706-125816 GCA_910591695.1 Galerucella pusilla | reverse complement strand
AATAACGATGATAGGGGGTGGGTAATTTATAATGAATAACCCTGTACCTACCCACAACATATGATTATTTTTTTAATAATCAGTTTGTAATGCAAACTATTTTCAAAATAAAGCAGAAGACATTTTAATTCTTTATAATTTGATTTTTTTAAATTCCTACAGCTATACTATAGATATACCCAAAATAAGAACATTTGACAGCTATCCGCGTAATGACAATTCGGAGAATGACGCGGTCTGGAGTAGACCGCGATTCGATTTCCGGCCGTACCTAGTTGTTTTTTTTGTCACAAAATTTGGCGAATCTTAATAATTTTTGAACAGATTTTGTGTTATATTTGTACGATTTGTGCGATATGATATCACACTGTAATGGAAGTTCAGGATATCGATAATAATTAAGTAACTATTATAAAAGTAAAACTCGAGAGACCGATTACCTTACATGTTTATTTACAATCGAAGTAGAATAGAATGAATGCAATTAACATAATAATAAGAATGTCATCAAAGCAATTCATATATTTTAATAGACAAAACAATAAGTATATTCTGCAAGCTAGTTAGAATCAGCGATTTCTATGTAATTTGAAATTACTAATACATTTGGTTCAACTGTTGCGTAAAAACTATTATTGAACTCTAATATAAACAAAAGACGTTACAACACTATGGTGATATCATAGCGCACGGTTCGCGTCACTATGATGATATGAGTATCTTTCCGCCAGAGTAGAGAGTGCGATATATGTTAATTTCCGATATGGTCGTAGGAAAAATTCTTTACCTGACCAGATAATATACCGTTTGCTTTCATCCACAACCTACCTATAATAATAATATCTCTTACACATATTCAACAAAATCTACCTAAAAAATACCTTCCCATCAGTATGCTCTGAAGCAACAAGTCCAAAATCAGATCCCAATTCCTATAGCACTACAATGAACAATGTGTAAATTTCTAGAAAAAATAATAAATAGGCCACATTCTGGACAACATTATAAGTATTTGAAATCAGCGTCATACAAAAGCTACAGCTTCGTAATTTCAGATTTTTAACAAGACTGTATCCCGCCATTACTTTTAAGAAACATTTTCGCGTCACAGCCTGAGAGAAGTAAAATGATACTCACACTATGGATATTACTGCATCCTTCATTTTGACTGTATGGAGACATTGCGCCCAATTAGCTACGGACGAATGAACGTAAATATTTCCGTTTTCGTCACCCATCCACATCGTAGCTAATACACTAGACATTATATCTTGACTAGGAGCGTCGTCATTTTCAGTATTATCGCTTGTGGTGTTTTGAGTATTTTTTGAGTTTTGTTCAGTGTTCACATCCTGTTCTTCGCTTTTGTTGTCGCTATCACAATTGGTTGTATTAATTTTATCTACATTATCTTTAGTGTTATCACAATTATTTTTTTCCTTTTTGGCATATTTGTCACGTCGATTCACCACCGAATCGTCTCGATCAACAAACGTAATTTTTCCAAGCTGAAATGAAACAAAATAATAGATGTATGCTTTAAGCGTTAATATCCCATGATAATAACAATATTAATAATAATTCAGAAAACATAATTTTTTAAAACTTGACAATACCGTATGTTAAGGGTTTTTCAGAAAGAAATAAGAAAATTGGTAATCAATTCAATATTCGAACTAGCTTCAAATCTAACAATACGTTGAGATCTATACTAACAAAAACAAAACCAAAAAATGAAGAACAATCTTCAAAAAATTGCATCAGATATCTTGTGAATGCGACAAATTCTATTTAGGTGAAACATCTAGACCATTGAAAGTCCGAATAAGTGAACATAAAAAATATATCAAAGATAGGGAGTTCTTTAAGTCTGGTATTTGTAAACTTGCTTGGGAACAGGGGCATAAAATTCAATGGGATTCGACAAAAATAATATTGAAAGAGCCCAATAATAAAAGACGAAAAATCAAAGAAAGTGCTTTGATACAACTAAATGCAGATAAATGTGTAGCTAGTATTTCAGCCGAATGTACTCAAATTTGGTTACCAATGTTAGAAAGAGAAATTTCCAATAATCAATTACCTGCGTTATCAGGATAGCATCATAAGTTTTTATCCAGGTTTTCTTATGATTTATCATTGGAATAGTTGTTAATCGATACACACTTCAATACACAAAATCACCAAACTGAGTCATACATATTTTGAAAACAAAAATAATCATACACAAAAAAGTAACAACAAACGCGTTTTATTAACATTTCCAAAATAAGCTAAAAAAAGCGCTATCCCAATAAAAACCGTTTCTGGAACGTGCACTTCACTGGATTCCATTTCTAGTAGACTATCATATCGTTAGAATGTCATAAAATCAAATATTTCACTTCACATTTTACCAGAGATGAGATCTACTATGAATGGACCTTAATAAAATTTGACAACAAAGTTTTGTAGTCTTAAACTTCAAAATATTATTGATTGTCTAGTTGTCATATTTTTTTCGTTGCGTCAGATAGGGACCAAAAATTATTTTATCATTATTTAATCTTGACAAAGGTAGCTGGAACGCTACCGAAACGTCGAAATAAAAAAAATAAAAAACATTATTGTGGTTTGATTCCCAAAAAATAAGAGAAAAAATAAATAATGCCACAAGGAACTCACAGAAGATATTAAAATACATACCAACATTCCATTTTCTACAAACATTACTAAGACAACATGCGAGTAGTTTTGTACGTAGGTGGGTAATTAAATTATAAGTAGGTCGATTGCCCGGTTAGCCATACCACACTACCACCTATAAGATTTATATCTATATTTTAGTTCAAAAGATCTAACACTTTGAGAAAGCCAGAGGATATCCTGAAATTCCTTTGGGAAATAGGTCTAAAGGAACTACTAGTCTTAGAGACTTTCCTCGGGAACTAAGTAGAAGAAAGAGGGCACATTAAATGTTTTAGGTATCAGAGAATGTCACCCCAATATACATACAAGCCTATTATCCATTTTGGAACAAGGTCTCTAATCTGCTCAGGATCTAAGTAGACCTAAGTATTTAAGACATTGACAGACAGTTATCCTGGAATTACATAATGCATATTCTACTGTCCAATTTGACTATCTTATAAAGATGGTAGTATTTATTGAGAATTTCTGTGATTACTCCGAATTCAGATTTCTGTAGCAGCAAGAGAAATTCAGCGTACAACAGAAAGTCGTATTAAATTTTTTGCACCGCTTTGTAAGTTACTTGTCCTTTGTCAGGACTAATTCCAACCCTTTTGTTACACTCTGTATATTATGAGAATGGTTTTATACATACAGTGTGGAAACCACTTATTGCATAAATTATTTGTCATTATTTTAGAAAATTATAAAAAATGACGAGAAAACGTCAACTTTTGGATTGAGTTGTGCGTTATGTAAACATAAATTTAAATGTACAGGGTGATTCACGCAAGTATGCCATAGTCGGTGTTTTTTTTTTGAAATCCTCTTAATAAACCGATTCCAACAAACTAAATAATGTATGGTCAATTATGAATTATACATGGTGAAATTTTTATTTTTACAGTTATCAAACACATACATAAAATACCTGATGTATTTGATTTTAATACATTAAAATAAATGCTCGAAATGTTCTCCATCTAGTTGTTGGCAATAGCACAGTCTCCTATAGAACTCCTCCTTAACTTTGTTTAAAGTTTGAGGTGAAATATTCCGTATTTCTGTAGTTATCCTTTCTTTGAGGTCTACAATGCTAGTTGGTTGTGTTGCATATACTTTGTTCTTGCGAAAACCCCACAGAAAAAAATCTAACGGCGTGAGGTCTGGCGATCTAGCTGGCCACTCAATAGTACCTCTTCGTCCAATCCATTTATTGGGGAAGATTTCATCTAAATAAGTTCTTACCATTAAAGCATAATGGGGTGTTGCCCCGTCTTGCTGGAACCAAACATTTTCATTCGGTAAGCTAGGATCTATTGCGTTGGGATATAAGTTTGCCAACGCAGGAATAACTTCATTTCTAAGCATATTTAAATATTTTTCAGTTGTCAAATCAAATTTCCATCTATAAATATAGGACCAATAATATGGTCGCCTATGATACCGGCCCAAACGTTCACCTTTTGGGGGTACTGAGTATGTGTCTCACACATCCAATTAGGATTCTCTGCTGACCAATATCTACAGTTCTGTCGGTTTACCTCTCCATTCAATGTGAATGTTGATTCGTCAGAAAATAGAATGGTACCAAGAGCTATCTCATTTCTGTTCAGCTTATTCATCAATCTTTCGCAGAAATCCATTCTACGATCTGGATCGTCTTCTGTTAACTCCTGCACAAAAGTTAATTTGTAGGGATGAAGTTTTCCTTTATAAAGACATCTTAGAACAGTTGTATGACTAACATTATTTTCACGGGCAATTTGACGTGTACTTCAAGTTGGATTCTCTTCGACACTTAACAAAATATCCACTTTCACATCATCTTCAACGAAGTGTGGTTTTCTTTTCAATGTTTTGACATGTCCAAGTTCCTGAATTGTGCATGAATTTTAGACACAGTACTTCGTGAAATGTTAGGCAATTCGGGATACCTGTGATTAAATAAGTTTGCCACTTCAACTTGACTTCTGCAGTTATCCCCGTACCCGATCATCATTAAAATCTCAATTCGGTAAGTCTCAGTTAAATATTTCATTGTTATGTCGAAAAGGAAAGAGTGTTTGACAACGATTTTACTTTTTCAGTATAAACTGTCAACACATCAACAACTGACGGAATAGAAAACAATCCACATTATTTACTGATTTTGTCTAATTATTGGCGTTTTTAGACAATTTTTAGGTATTTATGATAAAATTCATGGGCGTAGCAGGTTTTGTTTAATATACAAATACGGCTAATAATTAGTTAGTTTAGATTTTTGATAAATCTATATTTAACTAATTTAAAAAAGTACCAATATTTCAAGTGTAATAAATTATTAATTTTAAAATTTAGTTTGTTGGAATCGGTTCATTAAGAGGATTTCAAAAATATGCAAATATACAGGGTGCTTCATATAAAAAAAACAACACCGACTATGGCATACTTGCGTGAATCACCCTGTACATTAAAATTTATGTTTACATAACGCACAACTCAATTCAAAAGTTGACGTGTCTCGGCATTTTTTATAATTTTCTAAAATAATGACATAAAGAATTTTATTCCATAAGTGGTTTCCACACAGTATATCCTCTGAAATGCAATATTATATCAAATACATAAATTATACTTACCGAAGCTATTTCCTCTTGTTCTTCTTGATTCCTTATACTCAACTTATTAACAGCCGGACTATCAGGTAGTTCTTGACGAGCAGTATCTTCGTTTTGAGTAGCATCTTTTTCCTTATCAGTACTATCTGAATTGTTTTCTACTTCAAGAGGATTCTCTTTATTTACATTAATTGTACTACTAAATTCACATTCTATTTTTGGCATGTTGTCTTCATAATCGCTCGGACTAGCACCTGGTACACTAGCGATACAAAGAACAAATCCAGAACATACTCCGAAGCTGTTAAGAAGTTCTGCTGGATTGTTAGCGTCAATAACAGTGACTAGACTAGCTGACTGAGTTTGAGAATTATTACTTATCACTTGGGTAGTGGTGCAAATCCAAACGTAAGAGGAAAGACGTGTTTCCAACAAAGCACCTTCTTTGCTATTATTTAATTCTTGATCGATTAGCTCCATCTCGTTTTGTGGCTTGGGCGAAGGCGGTTTGGGTTCTTCTGTGTAAAAGACGCTACCTCCTACCTAAAATAATAAATAAACTGAACTAATTTATGTACATGAAGTGGAATGATACATTTTTGGAATATGCTTATTTTTTAGACATAATAGTCCATTGAAAAGTTACATTTGGGGTTGCGTTTTTTAGAGGACGCAATTTTATTTTTTTGATGTGTAGGGAGGGTCAGTGTAAAGCTAAAACCAAGTTTGTGGGGTCGCCACCCTTGTCCCACGGCCGCCATCTTGAAAATAGGGGTTGAAATGGTTTTTACGATATATCTCCTAAACTATTTATTTGTTAAAAAAAATTTTTGTTGCAATTGTTAAATTCTCTACAACTTTGGTCCAGTAACTTTTTGTCGTAGAACTATAAATAAAAAAGTTATAAGCGAAAATCTTCAGAAATTCGAGAAAAAAATTTATATTTTTCGATGTAACTTTTTTTTTATCATTTTACGAAAAAATGATATCTGACAATTTTTGTAGATCGTTTTTTGAGGAACAACTTTTATTCGCATCATTTTTTCATTAAGTCAATAGCTAAGGTTTTACAGCGCTCCGAAGTGAGTACTATTTTTAAGTACTCTTAACTATACCTATATTATACGTGTGTACTAATAATATGTCATCAGCTATTGTTTTTTATTTTGTTATTATAACTTTTTCAATTACAAATTTTGCAATATTATTAATAATTAATTATTGACTCTTTTCCCCACCACCCACGAGGTAGAGTCTAGAGGCGCGTTTTTTTTACGTGGTATCCCCAATAGGCATAATCCACGGTGATTTTCTAAATTAGAACTACTCCGTCCTCAGTCGTTTCGATGGACCAGGCTGCGGCTCAGCATCTGATCGGCTTTCTGAATTAAATACCAGTGGGAGAAATGGAGAAGGAAGGGGTGTTAGTGTTGGCGGTTCATCATCAAAGTAATTTCCATTAGTTCCATTACGTTGCTGCAAGTCTCTCCAGAACAATGGAAGCACACTGCAGAACATTTCAGTCCTGCTTTTCGACATCCACACATCGCTCCACAGTTTCCTTTGCATTTGCAAAAGATCAATTTTAGAAGCTCAGGGGGTGCTGGAGGTTTAGAGTTCTGCACTGGCATCAATGATTTTCCACATTTTTTCCAGCCCCAGTCTTCAGGATCATTATAATTACCAAGCCACGACTGTACCTGATGGTAGACTCGGAAAGTATGAAAGCGAGCTGTGTCTTGTGTTGGAGGAAGTGAAGATAAGTTAAATGTACTTTTTGTCACTGCCTTGGGGAATTGTTTGTATCTTAGGCTGTCAAGAGAATTATCATCTTTATTACCACCGTATAAAGAGATAAAAAAACGTTCACCAATTACAGTGAGCAAAGCAGGGGCAACTCTCTTGTTGAGAAACAAAGCCGTTCCACTTGCAAACTATAAATGTTTCTCCAGGGTTTTCACAAATTTCATTCTACCGATATTGTAAGGAGCTGAAGTTGTGTCACATCCGGAAAAAGCATGAAGAAACAGCAAGTTATTCGCAATGACATCTCCGTACATAAAACCTGACGCACTATATAATTGTTCTGCTGTTCGTCCTTTTGATGGTTTTAAAAAAAATACATATGCTTGTTTTCTGCCAAGTGCTGTTAGGTTAGGTTAAGTTACATCGAAAAATATAAATTTTTTACTCGAATCTCTGAAGATTTTCGCTTATAACTTTTTTATTCATAGTTCTACGACAAAAAGTTACTGGACCAAAGCTGTGGAGAATTTAATTTGCAACAAAAAATGTTGACAGATTTTTTTTATCAAATAAATAGTTTGAGAGATATATCGTAAAAACCATTTCAACCCCTATTTTCAAGATGGTGGCCGTGGGACAAGGGTTGCGACCCCACAAACTTGTTTTTAGCTTTACACTGACCCCCCTACACATCAAAAAAATAAAATTGCGTCCTCTAAAAAACGCAAGGTAAGGCCTAAAATATGTAACATTTCAATGGACCATAAAATGTTTCAAGTATCTACAGATTTATGGACGAGCACTACTTTGGTTTAATGTGTTAATTAAAAGAATTCACCACTTTACTTGTTGATGCTGGGAGTATTGTTTCGTATAACAATGCCTTTTATTTTGAAATGTTAAAAGGTCCATGTATAGTTTGGCAAGTTTATCTGACTGAAACTACGGGGAATCGGTAAGAGGCGAGGCATATATGTAATAAACGTACAAATGGCGTACAGTACCTATTTTACCAAGTAAAATTGAAAATACAAAGGTAACTGACAATACCAACGCCACTGGATAAATCAATATCAGTCAATTGACGAAGTGAGAGGGAAGAACACACGCACGCGCTTGACAATAATAAGTCAGCTTTCGATAAAAATCACCAATTATGTAATTCGGAGGGTGTGGTCATTATGGTTTTCCTACAACGCTGCCAGAGCTTGAAGAAGCCCATAACAAATTTGGAAAAGTGTTCATCTTTTAATAATCATAAATTGAAAAAATTATGTTAACAGACAAAATCCAAGATACAAGCATATCAAAGAATTAACGTTTAATCATATTGTTGATAAAAAAAGTCCCTTTTCTAATTATTAGAGCTTTAGTTCTTTACGTTAGGTTGGAGCGAAGCGACCGGGGGTCGTGGCGCAAAAGATCTGACCGTTACGTTACATTGCTGCGTTATGTGCCTTGAGCCTTTCTCTCTCTCGTTTACGAAGCAGCGATTCATATGCTTCGGCCGGGAATCGTACCCGGGCCGCCCGCGTGGCAGGCGAGCATTCTACCACTGAACCACCGATGCTACATTAAAATTCTATGCAAAGCTGGTATTTGCAGTGCTGGAGATATACTTGAATTTATTCGGATAAATATTTTACTATTATTTCCATAATTTTTTGCAAGATTGATTTTTTTTAGAACTTCAGTTCTTTACGTTAGGTTGGAGCGACCGGGGGTCGCGGCGCAAAAGATCTGACCGTTACGTTGCTGCGTTATGTGCCTGCGTTATGTGTTTACAATGCAGCGATTCATAGGCTTCAGAAAACTGTAATGCCGCCATATATCGATGTCGGGTTTAAATTTTACACAAAGGTTGATAATATAAAAGTATAATAATCGATTGTTGATAATCGATTAGGAGATATATCTTACAGTTACGCACGTCCGTTTTAAACTAAAAAATGCTGGAAAGATTTTAAATTAATCGATAGATTGAAGAAAAAACCGGACAGAATTTTGTAACGAAATAATTCATCTACTACTCTAATGATAATCGATTTTTAATCGATCAATTATAATCGATTATAGATTGATTAATAATGATCGATCGTCGATCGATTGGAAACAATCGACTTTTAATCGACTGGAAATATCCGAATATTCATCGATTATATACAATCGGTTATTTTGATGATGATGATTGTTGATGAAGGAATTATGATAATCGATTATCAATTGATAGTTGATAATCGACTATTTAATCTATTGTTGATAATCAATTATTTAATCGATCGTGGATCGATTATTAATCAATTGATGATAATTGATAATAATCGATTGTCGATCGATTCGAAATAATCGATTACATAATATGGATTGTTAAATGAAGTTTCATCCAGAGTAAGATAAATTCTTATATTAATATGTGTGTTTATTTATTGATTCAAAAAATTTGATTATTGCTTAAAAGGAACTAAAGTTCTTACCGTGTGTCCCGTGACACGTTCTTCAATTTTGAGTCTTACAAATGCCACCCTCGAAATGACACATGGACAATGGCATTGGAGTTATGGGGTATGATAAGATTTTGGACATATCCACTTTGTGATCAATACCGATATACCAAGCATTCGCCTAAACAGATCTCTCTCAATACGTACTTCCTACACCTTGCCACCTACCTTCGTTTTTATTATAACTACATATTTAGCACTTAAGCTTTTCCATAGTTAAACGTGGCAATATCGAATGTTTTCGACTGCATTCCTTTCAGGCTTCAGATAAACTTGCCAAAGTATAAGTATTGTATATATTCAGAGTAAAGACATAATCTATAACCCAAATATAAAAATAGTCACATAATTTTAACTGTTTTTTTTTTCATTGGAACGTTAACAAATAGCATGTTTCGGAGTTTTTATCGATGTATTCAAATCATTTATCTTCGTAATTTTTAACTGTCAAGTGTTTTCGAAAGTGTGATGTAGACAGACACTTTTTTCTTATTCTTATTCTTACAGAAGATATTTAGACAGACACTATTACTATTTTTGCAAAATTTAAATGGTTTTATTATAGCCTCAGTATACCTACCATTTGACTCACCAACTACTACAGAGCTGAAAACCTGCAGAGTGTAATTCAAGCATTAACTCAAGAGGTGAACCTATAGATTTTACTATTTCTAATGAATTAGTGATAGTGAATCGGGGGGCAAAACCAACTTTTGTGACAACAACTTGTAAAGAGATAATTGACATAACCTAGTAATATAAGATCTCAGCTCTCACTGGCATGTGTCTGACTTTTGGATCGTCGGAACATCTGTATGGAAATCTCCGAAATGGAGAAACCTGTAGTGAAGCACGAAATGGGAGAAATACGGGAATGACCTTGAGCATCTACTAGGGAGTCAAAAATAAAATAAAAAAAAGGTAGAACGTGTCGCGGGACACACGGTAGGAACTTTAGTTCCTTTTAAGCAAAAATTATGTAATACATCTGACGTTATAGATAAACAATTTGCATATTCCTTGGTGTTAGAGTAGTAAGCATACCAGACTCTTACGCGGTAGACCCGGGTTCGATTCCCCGTGAAGAAGTTTTTTTTTATTGTTAATTTTATTTTTAAATAATTATTCTGCTTGATATTAATAACGACAACAGGTACACGCTTGAAATATTTAGCAGAATATTCATTATTATAGATAATGGTACGGTACCCTTCATGAGTGATTTATTATCTTACCATTAATCCTCCATCTTTGGTATAACCGCCCATTAAATTAACACCTGCTGCGCACCATATTCTCATTTCTGGTGTAGTTTCTGCCAAAGGACGACAGTACACAGGTACGGGTACCGGTACACCTCCGCTACTTTGCCGACCTGCAGAACCAGCAGAGCTTACTTTGCCAGGCAAACTCCATCCATAAGCCTGTAATCTACCATCTTCTTTTTTCACGTGGGCTCTCACCTGTCGGTATTGGTCTCTTCTTTCTATTGCTTTTCGTATAGCAAATTTTTCCGTACCTGAAAACACAATTGTTTATTACCACAAATGCATTTTTTTAAGTAGTACTTACATTTTGTATCTACTGTCAATCTATTGCTGTATAAACCATTCGTATTTATAAGGATACTCTCCTACATAAATCAGATTAAGTTCAATGAAACAATTGAAAAGGTTCAACACATTTTATTAAATTAACAATCACAAAAAATCGGAATTGAATTACATACGGTATCTGTGTTATTTACGTAGGAATAGACTAGTTCGATTCTTTGGTGTTATAAAAACTAATGTTAAAAGCTACTTACATTTTTACCTTACAAATAGTCAACGTTAAATATTTAGAAAATATATTTGCAGTATGGACAAATTTTAATTTTTTTTATAAAATACTATCCTTTCTAAAGTAAACGTGAGAGAGATTTTTAAACCCATCGATAGTAAACGCCGCCAATGACGAGCATAACTTCGAGAATTGTGAAATAATTTTTTTTTAGGTAGTCTGGAATAAAGTTGGACATTATAGTCCAGTAACTGAAGACCTGAAAATAGGCAAACCTATCAATATATCTGTCCAATAATTTTTTTTTGGTTGATTTGTAGGTCTTGACAGGTACTTCAAAGAGAGAAAAAGTTCTCCAAGATTGCCCATTAGCTAAGGGCCCAAAATGGCCCCTAACACTCCCTAAAAAACGGTTTCCCGCCATTATCTCCCGAAATATGCAATTTGGAAAATTTTTGTTCGGGTAAAAAGTCGTTGAAGGTCGTTAAATTATCTACAAAAATGGTCCCCACCATTTTTTTCCAGAATGCAATAGTTTTCGAGATAATCGCATCCAAACGTACCCTCGCTTACGCGGCTGCACTACCTCTATAAATGCTACCGTCTATAAAATTAACTTGTAAACCGGCGGACAAATTCTTCCATAACTCGGTCAAAAATCAATATATTTCGATGATTTGAAGTTCATTGCAATGGGAATATCCGTAGGTATCAATATGTGTACCTTAAACCCCGTTCTCGCCCGTCGAGGACATTGCAAAAAGTGGCCAATGTTATTTTTACCCAATATTTTGGCCTCTTCCATTAAATCATTGACATTTTATTTATTTTAAATGGTTTATCATCTCTTGTTTTTTCAAATGGGGTCTGGGGAGGTCCTGAATGTTCCTGGAAATTTTCTTTCAGTATCTTTGTGGCGTTTCAATGAAAAGTTTATTTATTTATTTGCATTTTTCAGTCGTTTTCGGAGTTCTCACAAATCTTTCAAATTTTCCCGGTCCCTGGAAAATGAGTGCATTGTATTCCGAATAAAAATATTGGTTCAGAGAGTAGACATAGTAAGCTTTCAAATGGTGTGCGTTTAATAACAAAATAATTGAACATTAGTTCTTTATTTTCGCTTGTTTACAAGATTTGTGAAAACTTCGAAAACGACTGAAAAATGCAAATCAATAAATAAATAAACTTTTTATTGAAACGCCACAAAGATATCTTCTGTAAGTTCCTTGTGGCATTACTTATTCTTTTTTCTTATTCTTTTGGGAATCAAACCACAATAATGTTTTTTATTTTTTATTTCGACGTTTCGGTAGCGTTCCAGCTACCGTTGTCAAGATTAACTAGCAATAAAATTGATAAAATAATTTTTGGTCACTATCTGACACAACGAAAAAATATGACAACTAGACAATGAAAAAAAAATTTCCAGGAACATTCAGGACCTCCCCAGACCCCATTTGAAAAAACAAGGGATAATAAACCATTTGAAATAAATAAATTGTCAATGATTTAATGAAAGAGGCCAAAATATTGGGGAAAAATAACATTGGCCACTTTTTGCAATGACCTCGACGGGCGAGAACGTGGTTTAAGGTACACATATTGATACCTACGGATATTCCCATTACATTATATATATATATATATATATTATCAAAAACCCAATTACCATAGTATATGGTGTAGGGTATACTATTCCCATTACAATGAACTTTAAATCATCGAAAAATATTGATTTTTGACCGAGTTATGGAAGAATTTGTCCGCCGGTTTACAAGTTAATTTCATAGACGGTAGCATTTATAGAGGTAGTGCAGCTGCGTAAGCGAGGGGACGTTTGGATGCGATTATCTCAAAAACTATTGCATTTTGGAAAAAAATGATAGAGACCATTTTTGTAGATAATTTAACGACCTTCACTTTTTACCTGAACAAAAATTTTCCAAATTGCATTTTTCGGGAGATAATGGCGGGAAACCGTTTTTTTGGGGGCGTTAGGGGCCATTTTGGGCCCTTAGCTAATGGGCAATCTTGGAAAACTTTTTCTCCCTTTGAAGTACCTGTCAAGACCTACAAATCAACCAAAAAAAAATTATTGGACAAATATATTGATAGGTTTGCCCCTTCAGTTACTGGACTATTATCACAAATATTGGATTTGTTTTGAAAATTATCAACTGCTTCATTCACCAATGTCTTGTCTGTAAGTAATATATTGAATGTTTTTTTGCTTATTTGATTAGTATTTTTTGTTTCCAAGTTTTCAATATTAACGCTAGTTGTTATGTCTTGTATTTTTAGGAAATTTACATCAGTTATTGGTTCCACTTTAATCAGTAAAATATGATTAAAAAGGACCCTGCACCATTTTATAGGTAATCCTGGCTCTCGTGCGATTTTCGATTTTTTTTTTATATGTTGTAGTCTTAATGTTAAATTAGAGATCGTGTTGGGTTAAAACTGTACAGGCCTTCCGGTTTGGCGGTGGTGGCGTCTTGTAGTTGCGTCCTGAGCATAACATTTTGCCTCCTTGCACTATAAATCTCGCGATAATAGGAAATGTCTTGTACGTCGGGGGCTCATGAGGAGGTCTGCCACACTTCTGTGCCATCAGAATCACAATTTCTCCAGAGGGTGCCTCCACAATGGTCAATTTGTTAGGCCAGTGTTTTAACAGCAAGCGGAAGGAATGAAACCTAACAAAATCATCAACAATCACGTTATGTAGGTTAGTTGGATTCATCTAACTCCCAAAGTCCTCACGAGTGGGCCCCAAAAGACTTTTTAATATTTTCTTGATCCCACGCACCCATCTCTAGTAGTAGATACTTCATGAAAAATCCGGTAGTTCGGATAGATACTGGGATAGATATTTGTCAAAAGAGTCATCACCCGTGACAGACAGACAAGCCCGACATCCGCATTCACAATATAAAGTATATTTGTGGCTCTGGGTGTGCACCAGAGCGCTACCTGAAATGGAAAATTGCTTCGTTTGCAATACAAACCGCTTTGTCGGTAGGCTAGTTCTTGATGAGAATATGATTGTGGACATTAGTATACGGAGGGGAGAGCTGATAGTTTAATAAATGAAAATGATTCAGTGGCTTTTCGTTTCAATTAACAGCTGTCTGCTTTGATTGTCGAAACGAATACTCGTGACTAAAGAAACTTTTTTGACACTTGTACTTGATATACTATTAATTAATTATTTTTTCCACTGTTTATTTTTTTTACAATTCAAAACAACCTTTCTAAGAACGTCACGTACTAAAAGTTTACTGAAGTGGGCTTAATCATTTTAGAAAATACATTTCACAACCTTGCCTTTTTTTTCATGTCTTGACATTTACTTTAGAAAGAGTATAGCTTATTATAACAACAACTAAAACAATACCGACAATTTTATTTTTATCAACAAATGTAATTATACACTAATAACATTGTATGTATTAGGCCCACTGTCCATGTAGTGTCGCATTAATGAAAGCGGTTAGTATACAGTATGTCTAGCGAAAAAGAGGACTTGTTTGCTTTGTACAACTACATTACAGACATGTTCTACCCCACGCAGCATACGCTTAACGAATGACAAGGCATTACGAGAGGAGATGACGCGAGAACCTACGAATACGTGCTGATTCCGCTTTGTCGAGAGGTCCCAATATGTATGCGTTGTCTGCAGCAGGCCTCGTACGCTACGCTAACTATACATGGATAGAGGGCCTTACTGTATTAAAGAAGGAAATTAACTTGTAAACAATTAAAGTCTATATAGAAAGGACAAGGAGTAATAAATCATTCATTT
>CAJUYI010000598.1:83880-96436 GCA_910591695.1 Galerucella pusilla | reverse complement strand
CACCCCATTATGCTTTAATGGTAAGAACTTATTTAGATGAAATCTTCCCCAATAAATGGATTGGACGAAGAGGTACTATTGAGTGGCCAGCTAGATCGCCAGACCTTACGCCGTTAGATTTTTTTTCTGTGGGGGTTATCTTAAGAACAAAGTATATGAAACACAACCAACTAGCATTGTAGAACTCAAAGACAGGATAACCACAGAAATACGGAATATTTCACCTCAAACTTCAAACAAAGTTAAGGAGGAGTTCTATAGGAGACTGTGCTATTGCCAATAACTAGGTGGGGAACATTTTGAGCATTTATTTTAATGTATTAAAATCAAATACATCCGGTATTTTATGTATGTGTTTAATAACTGTAAAAATAAAAATTTCACCCTGTATAATAATTCATAATTGACCATACATTATTTAGTTTGTTGGAATCGGTTCATTAAAAGGATTTCAAAAATATGCAAATATACAGGGTGTTTCATTTCAAAAAACACCGACTATGGCATACTTGCGTGAATCACCCTGTACATTTACATTTATGTTTACATAACGCACACCTCAATTCAAAAGTTGACGTGTTTTATTCCATAAGTGGTTTCTACACTGTATAATGGCAGACTTCTGGTGGACCCGCAGCATTCAGAGTATGTACTTTAACATAATGCTGGACAGAAAACTATGATCTGTCTTATACCGTCCCAATGACGAATAGAGACCCCGTATTTCGAAAAGTAAGTAGGCTGGACCATTCAATCCTTATATAATTTTGTACAATTTTACGCGATATGTCTACATGCAAGCGTTGTAAGTGTCATTTGAAAATACCCTGTATCAGACCAGAACCTGCAATTAGCATCTTATGAGTTTTTCCAAACAAATCTAACCTTAAATAATTTCATTCAAGGGTCTTTATACATCTCAACGAATGTCTACAAACAAGTGTTAAAGTATAGCATGTACATGACCTATGTTGTCCAACTGGCTGATTCGCAGTTGAAGGCCTAATAGACCCACTTACCGCAAATCTAACCTAGTATTGAAATAATTAATGAATTTTATTCAAACTGATACTGATTAGCCAATACTGTGAAAAAGAATACTTACCATAAAAGTTATCGTTGACTGTCCAACGCAAGATTAAATGAAACAAAAAAGCGTTAGTTTAAACAAGCATTAGTAGGTTATTTGGTAAAAAAAAATTTACATTTGGACTGATACTGTTATACATTTCCTTGTACAATTTACAAATTAATATTAGAATGTTAAATAGTTTCTATTAGCAACATGAAATATACAGAGCCCAAAAGTCTGGAAACGGCCAATTATCTCGTAAACTGTTAGTCCAAATTTTACAAAATTTTTGGCACACCTATTTTGGGATAGGTACGTAGAGTCCAGATTTGATATTTGCAAAGTTGCCAGATTTACTGTTCCTTTTATATTATTAGTAACTTTGATGTTTCAAATTCATCACCCTGTATATTCAGTCATTATTTGAATCTCCTAATCAATACGAGTTCAACCATATGATTTTATGTAGTATGAAAGGTCTAAAATACATAAAACATAAATCTTGCAACGTCCATTATTTACGGACCACCCTGTATATTTTACTAGGAAAGTTTCACGATTTTTTTTTGTTATTCAGGAACTAGCCTCTAGTTTAATCAAATGTAATACTGATTTAACATTTTTCAACTAATAACAAATGTCGTTATTTTATTTTTCTACTCCTATATACTTTGGCAAGTTTATCTGAAACCGTGAAAGGAATGCAGTCGAAAACATACGACATTGCCACGTTTAACTATGAAAAAGTTGAAGTACTGATTATGTAGTGATAATAATTATAAATGGGTCTTTTTATTATTAACAATATTAAAAATATGATTGAACGTTAATTTTATAATGTGCTTGTTTCCTTGGATTTATTCTATTAACATTATTTTTTCATTTTATGAATATTTAAAGATGAACACTTTTCCAAATTTGTTATGGGCTTCTTAAAGCTCTGGCAACGTTGTACGAAAACCATAATGAACACAGCCTCCGATTACATAATTGGTGATTTTTATCAACCAGGTGACTTCTTATTGGCAAGCGTGTGCGTATGTTCTTCCCTCTCACTTCGTCAATTGACTGATATTGATTTATCCAATTTATCCAGTGGCGTTGGTATTGTCAGTTACCTTTGTAATTTCAGTTTTACTTAGTAAAATAGGTACCGTACGCCATTTGTACGTTTGACAGATATACGCCATGTTTTTCCTCGCCTCTTACCGACGCCGCGTAGCTCCAGATAAACTTGCCAAACTATACTTTAAGTTGTTAATTAAATGCCAATTTTCAGTTTCATAATGATACTCATTATAACACTGGTTTTCATCATAAAACTGAAAAATTGACCAATAGAAATCTAGATTTTCAAATACCCAAGTAGGCAGACCCTATATTTTCTGTAGAATGTTTGACAGTTTCACAGTATTTTATGACAGTTTAAATCTTTTGCGTTAATTTTTAAAAGAAATGTCGAGCACCAGACCGAAAATAATTAATGACCAAGGCAAATACATATTTAAACTTATTATTTTTGTTCACAATAATTTATAACTAATATTGTATAACAGTAACATACTTATAGATACGCTTTATGCTATTATTTCAACTATGTGGCCCCGTGGCGCAGCGGGTAAAGGCGCCGCATAAGGTTTTTTCCGATTTGTACATTCCGGGTTCGAGTCCCGGATAGTACATTTTTTTTACTTATATATTTTTTTCAATCAAATTTCTTTGTAGAAAAAATAGTGTATGCAACTCTCATGCAATGGTTATTAACACATGATCGTTGCATATTATACTATTATTTCAGAAGTGACTGAAGAAGATAAAAGAAAATTTACCGAAAGCTTAAGTTGATTAGAAAGTAGATTCCACAAAGTAAGGGTCCAGACAGTAAATTCAGCAGTAATCTGTCAAATCTAATCATTATTGTATATTTTATAAAAAATTAAACGTTTTTTTACATTTTTTACAGTTTGTTGTTGTTATTTAAATCATCTGACCACTGACAATCTATTTCTAAGTTGATTGTTGTTATTATTTGCAAACATTTACGAATGGGTTTGTTCAAGAAAATTTTTTTCAGTTAATAATAGAAACTAAAACTCATTTTAAACAGATTCCCAAAATTTTAGATTTTTTCGCGAACGTTTAATTTAAACCCTCAAATTAATTAAGGAAATTGGATTGAACGAAAACGGGGCGTGGTTACCTGTGACGTCACACTGCATATGCTATACCTAACGTTTGAAACTCCGCGAGTCGAGAGCTGTGTATTGTGTATATTGTATCGTTTTGTGTAAGAAAAAAAAACGCTGGACTGGTTGACTGTACCTACTGTTTCGTTATTTTATTGTGAAGGGAGTGAGAAAAAAGTGGTAAATGAATACTATTTGATTCCCTACTGTGCTAACACATCCAAGAATGCACCAGAAAAATATATATACATTAAAACAGTGAGCAGTGGAACAGTTAAATTAAAACCCTGAGTAGTACCGAGATTGTTTGACTGTCTAAAAAATAGAGTAACAATGCATAGTTCAAAGCCACGGTCACAGTTTTTACAAGTTAAGCTCAGAAAATAGAGCCTCTGATGATGATAAAGTAGAGGAAGAAAATCGAATGAAACCTATATCTTGGGAAATTCAGGCTTGCATTAAGGCTTATGTACGTTCCAAAGCGATTCAATGCGGGGGCGAGGGATTTTATATATGGAAAATGGCTAAAAAGAGGAAATGCACTAGCAATGAGATCATTCCAAAGAAATCGTGAATGGAAAAAGACGGAAAACCTATGAATGAAGAGTTTTCAATATTCACTAGCGGTCCTTCTTCTACATTTAGCTCGTCAGAATTAAGTATGTCAGATCCGAATAGCTCATTTTATCTAGACACTAATAAGTCAGACGAAATAGAATATTTTATTTGATAGAAAAAAAATCCAAAGCTTTATTGGGGAGTTCCGAGTCATTCATTATTTGTTGTGAGCTTGTTAACTAAAAAAATGTGAGCTGGACAAGACTTGATATCTTTTTAACATTAAAAAATATCAAATTGAATTTACTTTATAGGATATTAGGAGACCATTTTGGTGTGGCACTTTCCAGAGTATGTAGCATTATACAAAAAACTATACCGTATTAGCAAGTTACCTTTACCCATTTGTGCAAGTTAAGAAAATACTTCCTACTCCCTCCAGACGCAGGTATGAAAATGTACAATGTATTATACAATAGATTGTTTTGAAATTTCGATTCAGAAACCAAGTGTGAATTCTTTGTATCTATTAATGTAGTCCCTCACCATAAAGATATCGACTTCAGGTGAATTTGCAGAATCTGCTTCAATAAATCCAGTATCTACTGAGTACATCTTTAATAGCAAAAATCACGAACACTTTTAAAATTTAAAGAGATTGCAGCTGTTACCAACTTTCTTATGTGAAACGCAGCGGTGTACAGAGCACAATATGCAATGTGACGTAACAGTCGGTTCTGTCGCTTTTTAAGGGAGCTCCATTTTCAACCTCTAATATCTAAGTAGTGGGGAAAGTTCAAGAGCTGAAAATTTCACTAGTTATTTTGATGATTCAGTTTTACAAAATAACGTAAGAAAAACCGAGAAAATATTTCATTGATAACAAGCCCATTGAATGAAGATACTTTGAAAAGTTATTTTAGCCTCTAGATCTCGGAGTAGCAGTTCATCTGATAGTTCCACTTGAATTTTTTTCAACTTCTGACGCAGTTATTAGCGCCGTCAATACCATATTTTAACTTTGTATCTATTAATTCGTCCATTTCTTTGACCGCTTCAAAAAATCGTTAGTTTTTTGAGATTAAGCTGTCATTTTGTGAACCACCAAATATATCCACCACCTCGATACAACTATGGAGTGGTTTGCAATTTTGGTTTAGGCAACAGTAATAAATGAACGGGTCATTTCTTCAATCTACAATCCACCAATGAATAAAAGAACACGTGCCTATAATTTTCATTTGTCATGTATAATATTGGACAAAGTAACGGTTAAGGCAGTACCGATGTTGAAACATTCTAATATTCAACTTGTTAAATGTACATTATATTAAGCAGGATGCAAATAGGCGAGGTATGAAAAATAAACCGTATTTGGAATAAAAGATTATTGTAAATAGTTATTTAGACAACAAATGCAAAAAGTAAGTGTTTATTACACGCGACGTGTAATTGTTGTCCAACACGTTAAGGGCAATAAACACTTTTTTTACGAGTTGCATACAATATTTATTCTACGTTCATACAAAAACCAAAAAATGGTTTATTTTGATGTAATGGGAGTAAAAATGGCGTCGATTTGAATATTTTTGTTTGTCATGTTTATGAAACGATAAGTAAAATGACAGATATTGTAATAAAGAACTAGTTTTTCCACTAAATAGAGTTCAATAGTTTTGTTTTTTGCATCAACGTTGAAAAAATATATTAACAACCAGTTTAACCAACAGTAAATAGGTACATCATTGAATATCTTTATTTTTTTAGATCAAATATTTCATCAGCAGCAATATTTCAACATTCCTTGTATGTTTTTATCGAATGAGAAATGTGAAGCGACCTTTAAAATTTAGTGAATTGGAATAAAAACATAACCATTTATTGCAATTTAACCTGCAATTGAATTCAACAACCAATAATTAAAATTGCACCTTCAATTTCTTTAACAATCAACTCTTGCTTTCCGCCAACCATTTTGCCCATAACTTAAGGCCAAGAGCCTCTTTCGCGCACATTCTCTCTTCTATTTGATTTAATTGTTTATAAGTTATGAATGGTAGGTGTGATGAAAAATATCTGGAAAGTATGCAGAAGGACCTCCATGACAGTATTTTTTTTTCGTTATATTGTTGTTCGTTTGCCTAGAATCGTTGATCAAGTTTGGGATCCAATAACTCGGGATTAAATGGTCCGAATTGAACGTTCGGAACACCAAGAGTTTTGTTTTTTCAAGTCCTTTAAGTGACTACTTTCAGATTTCATTTAAGACGGATTTAGCAGATGCATAAGCATAATATTTTCAGTAATGCATAATCATAACTATTACAACTTTTCTAACACATAGTGCTTAACAGATGGGCCATTTATCCATTCCTCAATTCATAAGCATAATCATAAGTGTTAGTGACAAGTGAGTTTTATCTATCACGGGACTGACAGGTTAACTTTAACAAAAATGATGATAGTGTACTTATTTCTTATTTATATTTTTATTTATTTCTTGATTCTGGACAAACTTTTGAGGAGGTAACGAATTATCATTTTTGAGGAATTCTACAGTGCTATTGAAAAGTCCCCTCCTCCCCTCGTATCTTTTGAACGGCTACACTTACATTAATAAAATTTGGAGGGTGAAAATAAAGTGTTGTAAACTTCTTTACGAATGGTAAGAGGTGACGTAATAGTGATAGATGACGTCACAGTGCCACACTGGCCAATAATTTTAAATAGGACCTTATGGCAAGTGATATCTCGTTTGAAAGGCATTGACATTGGCTACACAGCCATATTAATTTTGTTTGGGTTTAAACTAATTTTGACGGATAAATTGAATAAATACCAAAATTATTGAAATTATTTTTTTAGATTTAATTAATCAAATATCAACAATGGATTCTTATAGCAAGTGTTCGAAATGTGCTCCGTCTACTTCCTGACAGTAATACATCCTATTAGTAAACTCTTGTCGTACTCGTTCGAATGTGTCAGCTGAAATTGCATTGCATTCTTCAATAATTCTTTCTTTCAAAACGCTTAAGCTATCTGGTGCCGTAGTATAAACCTTGGATTTCAAGTACCCCCTTAGAAAAAAATTTAATGGTGTCAGATCTGGTGACCGTGGTGGCCATTCTATAGGACCTCGCCGGCCGATCTATCTACCTCGATATTCTTCATTCAGGTAACGTCTTACTGCACCATAATAATGTGCAGGAGCACCATCTTGTTGAAATGTTATTTCCAGATGGCCGAATTCATCTTGAGTATCTTCCAGAATTTCAAGAATTAACGGCTCAATTGCATTTAGTAACATCTCCAGATACACTTCACCGCTTAAATTTGAATTTAGGAAAACAGGACCAACTATGTGGTTTCCCAAAATACCTGCCTAAACATTGACTTTTTCTGGAAATTGGGTATGTTGTTCACGAAAAGTGTGAGAATTTGTGTCACTCCAATACCTTACATTTTGTGTATTCATATTTCCATTGAGGCAAAAAATAATTTCGCCAATAAAACAGCTTGTTTTTGTGTAATGTGGGCTTTGACTAATTTTATTTGTCAAACATTCACAGAATTCGAGTCTTCGGTCGGGGTCGTCAACCGAAAGGTGGTGCACCATTTTTAACTTGTATGGGTGGAATTTATTTTTAGCCAACACTCTCTGTACTGTACTTTTACTTACTTCACAGATAGACGCAACTTTAGGTGAAGAGGAAGTACGGTTTACTACCATTTCAGCAACTATATCAATTTTTTTATTATCACTAAATGTTGGTCGACCAGATCGGCATCTTGTTGCTGCAACTACCTGTTGCTTCAAACTTGTGAAGAAGCTCCCTCAAACATTTCGCGGCCATAGTATACACAATATTTTTCGTGCAACCGTGAAAATTACAAAATTTCAATAAACATTATGTCTCTTTAGAAAAGACAGTTAGTTTTTGGTTCGAAATACATTGTTATTGTCATATTTCAGAAATGTCAAATGCTGTAGTGGCGTTCAGTTTGCCGGCAGTCACTATGGGAACGGCCGTAAAAATTCAGTTTGCCGGCAGTCACTATGGGAACGGCCGTAAAAATTTTTGTCGGCCGTCACTCTGGGTAAAGGCCGCAAAATATCATTATCTGGGTAACGGCCGCAAAATATCATTTTGCGGCCTCTGTTGCGGCTGCAAAATGCTTGTTTTGCGACAGCATGCACGAAAATACTATTAAATTAAAAACGTCAATTTTTTGACAACTAACCAGAGGCGGACTGAAAAATCTTCAATATTTAAATGTGAAATAATAATTTTGGTCAATAATTTATCAGTCAAAATTAGTTTAAATCCAAACAAAATTAATATGGCTATGTAGCCAATGTCAATGCCTTTCAAACGAGATATCACTTGCCATAATGTCCTATTTAAAATTATTGGCCAGAGTGGCACTGTGACGTCATCTATTACTATTACGTCACCTGTTACCATTCGTAGAGAAGTTTACAACACTTTATTTTCACCCTCCAAATTTTATTAATGTAAGTGTAGCCGTTCAAAAGATACGAGGGGAGGAGGGGACTTTTGAATAGCACTGTACATATGAGCTCATTAAAGAAAGCATTTTTATGTAACAATAATTTTTATGCAAATGATGTCGATTTTACTATTTACTTTTGTAATTTCTTGTCGATACGACGTTCATTAAGACATGTTATACATCTACTATAACTGTAGTTGAATTTCATCATTTTGGTATTGATTTTGTTGATAAAATACAACTATAAGATGATTTAATCACTTTTTTTTCAAAAATAATAATTTAGAAATACTACGTTAAATCATCGTTTATAATTATAACTAACAAAGCATTTTATGACTGCCAAATTAAGATCAAGCATTAACTCAATAGAAAAGATAATATACAGCCACAAAGTATTCAAATGATGAGTGATATTGATAGGTAGAAAAATTATTACCTGAAGATGCATATTCACCTGGATGAACCCATCCACCTAGAAAAAAATATAAAGTTAAGAATATAGTGTGTCGTTTCAAAAAAAAAGTAAACTCAGAATCTCCTATTTTTTCAGATTACAATAAATTTCAAAATTTGTTAAGACAATCTTTCCACTATTCTTTAGTTTACAAAAAAAAAATGAAACTGTTATGATCCCGATTGCCGGCTTCAATTTTCTGAAATTATGCAGGATTTATGTATCCGCTATTCACTATTCATAAAAAAAATCCTTTTTTTTGATGAACCCACATTTTTTATACCTGGTACCGTGAATCGTCAAAATTGCAGATATTGGAGTCCAGAAAATACACATTGGATGACTGAGGCACACACGCAATGTCCTCAGAAAGTGAATGAATAAAACTTTCAAGTTGGAAGATGTGAGGAAACTGGCGGAGCACGAGCTTGATCAAATCACTTCCTAGGAATGCCAAAAGCGTTGCCGACACGTAGTAGATATAGAGCGGAAATATTGGGAAAATGAAACATTCACATACAGGGTGTACCAATCTTACGACAAACTTCGGTATATGGGTTATTTCAAGAGATATCAAAAAATGCTATTAACAAAAATAGTAGATGGGCTGAAGGTCCATATTTTGAAATTATATCGAACTATACAGAGTGCTGCATGCCTCCGTTACAAACCAAACATATGATTTTTCAAATGCGAACCCCTGTATATTATACCAAATTCGGATTGGTTACATTTTTTCGAAGCATTTAATATAAGGTTTTGCCACGTTATACAGAGTCCTTCAAAAGATATGGACACGTTTATGTGAAAATCGTAGGTAAATCAGCGCTCTGTAGCTTGTTGTACGTTGAAGAAAAAAAATGTATTTTGCCAAAGAGAGTTTCGTAACATGATGCAATATCTCCGTATCCTATTAAATTTCAATTATTTTCTTTCTTATATACAGGGTGAACGGAAACTCGAACATGTCTTTTCTTTCTTCTTTCAAAAGAAACACCCTGTATTTTATAGCAAAAATAGAATCTTCGATTATGTAACTTTAATTTTTGTCAAGCATTCCCTATACCCAAAGTTTATAAAAACACAGTTATTTTGTAATATTTATTGTAAACTATTATTATTGACATATTATGTGAAAGCAATAAACGTTGTATGTAACAAAAAATCCCAATTAATGATAAATTTTAATGAATAATTCATTCCAAACAAAACTAGCTACCAAAAGTATAATCCTAACCGTAATATTAAGCTGAAGGTTCAAAGTGTTCACCGTTAACATCAATGCAATGCTGTAAGAGGGGACCCAACTGATTGGCCAGCTCGGTCACCCGATTTAGCATCACCGTTAACATCAATGCAATGATGCAGAATAGTTCAAATGATTGACTAACATTTCTCAGCATATTAACGTTAGCAGATCAAAATGCCGCACTAATTATCTCTTTCATGTCATCTTTAATAGCCGGGGTAGTCCGGGAAAGTAAGAAAGTTAAACATCAAATGTTTCCCATCGCTGATTTTTCATTCTTAAATGAAAATATATCGACCCAGCATCACTCTCTTAGATTGTCTAATAATTTCCGCTGGAGCTTGCGAGGCAGCTTGCAAGCACAGCTCGGACTTCCTAAAATTCAAGTGATTTATGCTCATATCATTTCTGGATGTGTTCTTACAAAAAAATCGTAGAGATGAAAATTGCAGCAAATCGTATGCTCTTGAAGATGACGTGAATAGTTTTTCCAAAAAAAAATTTTTCCGATGTTAAATTTTCCAAAAATGGAAAATTTTTTCGAAAATCAAATTTTTGGCTGGTAATTATAAATAAAATATTAATATCGAGGTCAAAATATATATAAACATAGAGGGCGAACTTCTAAAAATTTTTTGTTTTTTCATATTTGCCAAATTCAAAATAGCGGCTGCTCAAATTGGAAACAAATTTTTTTTTTCAATCGCGTTTAAATTTATGAACAACAATGATATCGAGAAGCGGTTGGTTGCAATCGATAGAGTGAAAGTTATATTTATATAAATAACATAAACAAAATTGAAAAAAAAAAAAATTTTACAAATTTTTTAGAACATTTACCGAAAAAAAAATTTTCCATCTACTTTTTTCTCATTTTGGCGTTGAAAAAATTGTTAAAAATATCTTTTCACGTTATAAATGTTTGTTTTTGAAAGACGAGTATTTTGAAAAAAAAATTTTTCAGATGCGACTTTTACAAGCTGAGATAAACAAATTCAAAATCTGCTAGATACTGTCATAATTTAAAATTTCTCGAGAACTATCAGAGTTAGATATAGGCAACCCTAATACCAACTGTAAGGTAATAAATTCCCACGTTTGACAGACCCAACAGATACAGGGTGTTTCATTTAAATTAAGCCAGAAATTTATGTATTAAATGGTTAGTGTTATACTGTCCTATTAAAAACACCCTGTATATGATAGCATACCAGTAAATACTGGAAACGGAATGTTAAAAGCTTCTAGTGAGATGGTGTGAAGCAAATATGGTTATTCGTTTTTATTTTGAAGTTATCCTGGAAACTGAACTAGATAGGTATAGGGAAATGTTAATGAACTTACATTATTTTTAATAGTACAATTCAAAAATGTGATAGAATACAGGGTGTTCCATTTAAAGGAACCTAACTTTGATACGGCACGCTTTTTTGGAGCACCCTGTATATTCCAAAATATTTTTAAATTATAGTCCTGTGATCTACATAATTCTACGTCTTATTTTTTCTAATTATATTTGCCGTTAAGACGCCAGAGAATAGTTCGTTCATAGTGCCCCACCCTGTAGATATAAATTATAAATATCATCGTACCTTATTTCTAGCAATATGTAATTATATTAATAATAACCATACTATAAATGCACAATTTTTACAAAGAAAACCAAAATAAAAGTTTAAGCTTCCTTGAACTGCGAAAGAGCGCTGACCCCCCACCACTACGCCAAGCAGCTGCCACCGCACCGTTTGGCCGAGCGAGCTAGGATTACTGTTCTCTTTTGAATGGACCAATTGACGGTAGAAAAATGAAAAATTGTGTTTAAGTTGAGTTGGGATTCAACAACCTAGCGAAATGATCAACATTTGAAAATTTCAATTAACATTATGACAGTATCTAGCAGACTTTGAATTTGTTCATCTCAGCTTGTTAAAGTAGCATCTGAAAATTTTTTTTTTTTAAATACTTGTCTTTCAAAAACAAACATATTTATAACGTGAAAAGATATTTTCAACAAATTTTTCAATTTTTTGGAAAAACTATTCACGTCACCTTCAAGAGCATACGATTTGTTGCAATTTTCATCTCTACGATTTTTTTGAAAGAACACATCCAGAAATGATATGAGCATAAATCACTTGAATTTTAGGTAGTCCGAGCTGTGCTTGCAAGCTGCGTCGCAAGCTCCAGCGGAAATTATTAGACAATCTAAGCGAGTGATGCTGGGTCGATATATTTCCGTTTAAAAATAAAAAATCAGCGATGGGAAACTTTTGATGTTCAACAGATTTTTCGACCTTTCTTTCCCGGACTAGGGATTTTATAAACTTATTCCTCACAACACCCGAAGAAAATAAATATACTATTGTTAAATCGGGTGACCGAGCTGGCCAATCAGTTGGGCCCCCTCTTACATCATTGCATTGATGTTAACGGTGAACACTTTGAACCTTCAGCTTAATTGAGTTAACTGTATAAACCCTCACTTCGTGGAATCTACTCATCATATGGTTTTAAAT
>CAJUYI010000598.1:37810-78880 GCA_910591695.1 Galerucella pusilla | reverse complement strand
ACGTTAAAGAATGTCAAGTTATAATTTAAATTTGACGTGTTTCGGGACTTTTTATAAATATGTACAGTAACCGAAATAATGAATTTATTCCATTTGGCTTTTACACACTGTATGTGTATTGTCAAATACTATGTAAATTTTTTTTTCCAGAATAAACTTATTATAGAGAAGGAATTTTTGAGAGAAAAGTCCTCAAGTACATAGAAGTACAGTACAATCTTCACTTTAAAATATTGCGATTTAAACCCACTAGCTTTAATAAAATGTTGATATTAAGAAAGATACTTCTTCGGTATGTTCCGTGGCGTATTTATTATTCTTTTGTCGTTAATTTATGGAGAAATTAAACCAAAACTTTGAAATAATATTGTAATTCAATTTATATACCTATCATTAGTCTCAAAAGTTACTGGTTTTCGAAATATTCGCATTTTTAAACCCCCCTTCATAATTTTCATTTCATTTGTTTACGGTCAATTATCATTTATGAAAAGTGAATATTAATCTTATTGTTATATATTGATATGAATTTAGTGTTTTGTGTGTGTTATTATTATTATTAAATTTTTATTTTGTTTGTATTGATATTGATATGAATTTTGTAGGGTGCCATGATTTTAAGAAATTTATTTTATGGTTTTTGGTATCATACACCACTTACCGGGTTTTTAGGACTCTTTAATACTCAGGTTGGGTTCAGGTATTAAATACTTTATTTGTTTATTAAAAAGAAATTTTCTTATCAATTCTATTTACCTTTTTTATTTTTATTTTTATCACTTTAATCATATTTGAAAACTTTTAGGCCGGTCCTGTGTCCTTGCCCTAGAAATTGTTTGGTAGTGAGCTAAGTTTTTGCCAACTTTATCGAAATGAAAGAAAAATTAGTTTTGTAATCTGTGAGATATTAATAAATTTATTATTTTACTGTAAGGCGTATTAATACAGATTTGAAAAGTAAATGTGCAGATAATTTTTAAAATTCTTACCTAAATGGTCTTTCACTCCTGAACATTCATACTAATGAAAATTTACATCTAGTTCTTACACAAGTTATTCTTATGCTACTGGTTGAAAACATCTGTTTTTATCAAAATGGACGATTCTACATCCTCAATGATGGGAGATAAATATCAAATTTTTATTATCACCACACACATGTATAGTTTGGCAAGTTTATCTGAAGCTATACGGGATCGGTAAGAGGCGAGGAAAAACATGGCGCCTATCTGTCATAAACGTGCAAATGGCGTACGGTACCTATTTTACCAAGTAAAACTGAAAATACAAATGTCACTGGATAAATCAATATCAGTCAACTGACGAAGTGAGAGGGAAGATCTCACGCACGCGCTTGCCAATAAGAAGTCAGCTGGTCAATACAAATCACCAATTATGTAATTCGAGGGTGTGGTCATTATGGTTTTCGTACAACGCTTCCAGAGCTTCAAAAAGCCCATAACATATTTGGAAAAGTGTTCATCTTTAAATATTCATAAATTGAAAAAATAATGTTAATAGAATAAATCCAAGGAAACAAGCACATTATAAAATTAATGTTCAATCATATTTTTAATATTGTTGATAATAAAAAGACCCTTTTCTAATTATTATCACTACATAGTAAGCACTTCAGTTTTTTCATAGTTAAATGTGGCAATGTCAAATGTTTTCGACTGCATTCCTTTCACGGTTTCAGATAAACTTGCCAAAGTATAAGTTGAAGATTCAAATTATATTTTATCAAATACCTTTTTTTTTCTACGTTTTGAAATTCTAATAATTACATACTTCCTTTTATGTTTCAGACCGCTCTGGGCCTGTCAGTCCTTGATTTGGATTGCTGCGCTCAGATTCCGTTGTCAGCTTGGAGAATTTTCAGTATAAATGGCCACTTAGAGTTTTCATTGATGGTTTATTTGAAGTTTTCATTGATTTAAATGGATATTAACCATAGAATTTTAACAGGAACTTGTTGTAAAAGTTTAGTAACACTTTTTCACTATATATTTTCACTTTTTACTTTGTTGTGACTTAAATTTTAATTATTTTAACAACATAAAAAGAAATTTTCTCTTCAATTTTGTTATCTCCTTCAGCTAAGTCACGCTTTCTTCCCCGTTTCTAATCAATAACAACGTATTCTCTTTTTTTTAATCAACAACAATGTGTCTTAGTTTTAAGTTTTTCTTATATCAGCTGACCAATCAAATTCATTTAATAATTTTAAATTTTCATTAAGTACTTGACTTGTATGTTTAATTTTATGTTCTTTTTTAATATGAAAGTTTATTATTAATGTCTTTAAATACTTCATTATAGTTTTTATCATTTAATTCCAAAATTTTAAAATTTATTTGACATTTGTTTTTATTTCTGTTACTAAGGTCCTGTCTTCCGTTCGAGTTGACAAATCTAAGTTCACTCTTAGTTAACTATGTTCATAAATATACTCTTTCTATTTTTACTAAGTTCAGATTTTATAACCTAACTAATATTTTTTTAGGTTCTTTCTTATTAGATTAATCATTAGCCAAGAAACCTTAATAAAGCTTTTGAAGATTCTGAAATTATGTGAAAAGGATTTTAATAAATTAGAAAGAAGTTATCAAGCTTTCTGTTTAAAGTTCGGTTTAAAGTTTAAATATATTTCAGGTGATTTGTTTATTTTTATTTTGTCAAGTTTAATTCAAATTTTAGTTTATTTTTTTATTGGTTACATTATAAATTTCAAACTGTCTTCTCTAGTTTGATTTATTTTTGTTTATTGATAAGAGAAATTTCTCTTTTAAATAGTTTTAATTTTCAAGATTTTTTACTGAAATAACCCTTGTTTGGTGTATGTGATGTATGATACTATTTTCCATATCAATATGAATATTTATATAAAAATGAAATAATATTATAGTGATGAAAAAATGTGCGTTTTTTCATAACAAAGTTCTCACTGTCCCCACCTTTTATTTGTGTAGATAAAATAAAACTTGTAATATTAAATATACGTAGATATGATGACTGTTTTTGTGGTACTCTTTAATCGAGTAGATTTTGAAAAATTTGGCTTTTTCAATGACGCCCTGCAAGTAAACATAGTTTGCATTTTTTTTATAGAGATCTGTTTCTGTTTCTTCATTTATTGTACGTAGCCACGTATCTTCTTACGTTTGTCAAATTGTACCGTTTGTAAAACACTTTCGAAAATATACAAAATATTTGATAACTTACATGGTAACTCAATTCTTGATACAAAGTATTTCCGCTTCTTTGTTCTCTTTTGGTATTTATTCGACTATTGTTGTTTTGCGTTGGAGGTTGCGGAGTGACCGGTGAAGTAATTACACTTTTATTTTCTAGATTTATGGAATCAGTAGTCTGACCCCTTTCAACTTGGAGGACACCATCTCGAACATTGTCTAGTTCACTATGTAAGCTAAAAATCAAGAATATTTACTGAAGTTGAGCAATTATAATAGTCAAAGTACACATAAAACCTCACAAAAAATAAAAAAAACTTGAAAGTTTGAAATTGAATATTTAAAAGGGTTGTGTTCAACATGAGGAAAACTTTACGATGCTAGGAAAGTGGACATAAATATTCGATATTTCCGAGGATATTTTAAGACTTTTGAAAGAAAATATTTTGTCTGGAGTTTTAATAGACGCTGATTTACACTCTGGAACAATGCAATACTTGGAATACCAAGTTTTTTTTCGGCTTTATCCATATTTAAAGTTTTCAGAAACAAATTAGGTCACAAAAACTCAGAGCGTGATACAGGAATAAGAACGTAAACAAATCGAGTGACGTCAACGGATGGGGCAGCCATCTTTATGACGTAAAGCGCGTTTTGGCGGTCTTTCAAATTTTATGATTTTTAAAGTTTTAAAAGTAAAGTTTATATTTTTTTGAAAAAATAGGCATGCAAGGTGTTAGGAGACCTGATAAAGCGTCAATTCCCACCAATAGCAAAATTTATGCTTGTACCCTATTCATGTAAATCGAATCTCAATTTGACCTTCAATAGTGGTGTTTGTGGAATATAGCCTCAGTACACTGTTGTCAGATTCTAAAATAAGTAGTAAAAACGGGGAATTAATTGTGAAATTAAAAAATTTTAGATAAACGGGAACTAAAATGAAGAATAATCAACATAATATTTCTGGTGATATTTGCTGGATAAATTGTTGAGGAGCCTGAGCCTCCTTCGAGGAGCCGCCACTGGATGACAGCTTTTAGATAAACATACATTATACAACAAACAACTGTACTAAAAAATGAACCAATACCACTTACCTAGGTGATGAATGAGTACTACTTATAGGCGAAGATGGTACACTATCAACAATTTCAGCATTCGCTAACGATTCAAAACCAAATGATATAGGTCCTGAACTTCTTCCAACGTTCAACCTATTCGTATTTAATCGTCCGGATTCGGTTCGTTCATTGGCTATTTGCTGACTAGAATGTAACAATTTGGTTCTTTCCATATAATCAACGTGCGTTTTGAATAACTCTGTATATCTTTCGTGCAATTTCGCATATTCTTTTTTTAATTCAGTTTCCCTTTCCTCTAAACGTCCAGCGTGTTCCAGAGAGTTCTTGTGTTTCAATTCAAGCATTCGAACGATACTTTCCAGAGCTTCTAAACGTGTCGTCATCTCCTTACGTTCTCCTAAAAGTTACAAATTACATTCGAAAATATAAATTGTGACTCCCATCTATTGCGAAACATATTCAAACAGATATATTTCGAAAATTATACAAATCCTTTGACAATTCTTGAATTAAACACCAATACATCAACATTCAACATGTACTTTTAACTTTAATGAGGTAGCTAACAAGGAAATTAGAGTGGTAATTCATAATGTTAAGAATAATAATGCCAATATCTGGAAAATAGTGATTGAAAAAAAAATAATTAGACACATTGAGTTTGCGCAAATTACTAACAGTTTGAAACCCATAAGAACCTTTTAACCTACGACCAATAAAATTATGGACCAATAATTTATTTTATCTGATGGCATGTCATAATGACAACGTTATGTCACTCAATTTTGATGACATAAGGAAGCTCATTATGGGACTAAGTACCATAATGAATTTCATTATGGTACTAAGTACCATAATGAAATTCTATAAGGAAAACATGTAATGGTTTGATCAAAAAAGTTTATTCAAAATGCATAACTATGTACAAAACTATTTATTATAAATGGTAAAAGAACAATTACTACAATTTGTAATATTAATTCCAATGGATTCTACAGTTTTTACATCAGTAGTTGATGATTGTTGGCAAACTTGTAATCCTGTGTGGTTGTTGGCACCAAAAATTGCCATCAGATAAAATTTTGTATGTAATACGAATCATAAACAATCATTATGGCACACGCCGTGTTATCGATAACATTCACGACTTGTACCATAATGATCGTCTTTATGATCCTTATTACATAAATAACTATTTTGGTATTTTTGTTTTTTGTTCTTATGCCAAAAAATGGTTGACATTTAACATAGTGTTTGAAAAAAGAAAAATCCTATTGTAAGAAACCCTACTCCTTACAATAGGTTCATGCCCTATTGGACACTTGATGAAAAAACAGCGAAGTTTTAAAAATTGGAAAAAATTAAATTTTTAAAAAATACATTTCCCTTTTTGACCCGTCGTGGAAAAGGTATTGATTTTTGAAGCCATAAGGAGGCTTTTCAATTCATTCCCGCTATTTTTCCCAATACTTCCCATTTTTTTTTCTCAAACGAAACATGACCATTCTAAATTTACCATTTAGCTTCATTATCCTTAAATTGCCAGTTTTAACCTGAAATTTTCAAACCGTTTTTCTGACGTAATTGAAGGTCAATTGAGTTTGTGGCAATTATTCATGGCTTTTAAATTAGTCCTTAAAAATCTGGATATCATTACCCAAAAAAGGTTACAGGCAAAAAATGACCTTTTTTCGCATGAGAGCAAGATCCCAGATCAATAAGACATAACTTAGTTTCAAATAGATGAAATGTTAGATTCTCAGTAGCATATCTCGGGTGCTTTGAATACCTGTGTGCCTAAGGGCACCTGGGAAGGTATCATGAGAGAAAGGTTACTAAAAGTAAGAGTTACTTCACTTAAATTTGTATGTCTGATTTTTATACAGTGTGGAAACCACTTATGGAATGGAATTCTTTATGTCATTATTTTAGAAAATTATAAAAAATGCCGATACACGTCAACTTTTGAATTGAGTTGTGCGTTATGTAAAAATAAATTTAAATGTACAGGGTGATTCACGCAAGTATGCCATAGTCGGCGTTGTTTTTTTTAATGAAACACCCTATATATTTGCATATTTTTGAAATCCTCTTAATGAATCGATTCCAACAAACTAAATAATGTATGGTCGATTATAAATTATACAGGGTGAAATTTTAATATTAATAATTTATTACACTTGAAATATTGGTACTTTTTTAAATTAGCTAAATATGAATTTATCAAAAATCTAAACTAACTAATTATTAGATGTTGATGTGTTGACAGTTTATACTGAAAAAGTAAAATCTTTGTCAAACACTCTTTCCTTGTCGACATAACAATGAAATATTTAACTGAGACTCACCGAATTGAGATTTTAACGATAATTGAGTACAGGGATAACTGCAGAAGTCAAGATGAAGTGGCAGGTATCCCGAATTGCCTAATATTTCACAAAGTACTGTGTCTAAAATTCATGCACAATTCATAGAACTTGGACATGTCAAAGCATTGAAGAGAAAACCACACTTCGTTGAAGATGATGTGAAAGTAGATATTTTGTTAAGTGTCGAAGAGAATCCAACTTCAAGTACACATCAAATTGCCCGTGAAAATAATGTTAGTCATACAACTGTTCTAAAATGTCCTCATAAAGAAAAACTTCATCCCTACAAATTAACTTTTGTGCAGGAGTTAACAGAAGACGATCCAGATCGTAGAATGGATTTCTGCGAAAGATAGATGAATAAGCTGAACAGAAATGAGATAGCTCTTGGTACCATTCTTTTTTCTGACTAATCAACATTCACATTGAATGGAGAGGTAAACCGACCGACAGAACTGTAGATATTGGTCAGCAGAGAATCCTAATTGGATGCGTGAGACACATACTCAGTAGGTACCCTCAAAAGGTGAACGTTTGGGCTGGTATCATAGGCGACCATATTATTGGTCCTATATTTATAGATGGGAATTTGACAGCTGAAAAATATTTAAATATGCTTAGAAATGAAGTTATTCCTGCGTTGGCAAACTTTTATCCCAACGCAATAGATCCTAGCTTACCGAATGAAAATATTTGGTTCCAGCAAGACGGGGCAACACCCCATTATGCTTTAATGGTAAGAACTTATTTAGATGAAATCTTCTCCAATAAATGGATTGGACGAAGAGGTACTATTGAGTGGCCAGCTAGATCGCCAGACCTTACGCCGTTAGATTTTTTTCTGTGGGGTTATCTCAAGAACAAAGTATATGCAACACAACCAACTAGCATTGTAGACCTCAAAGACAGGATAACTACAGAAATACGGAATATTTCACCTCAAACTTTAAACAAAGTTAAGGAGGAGTTCTATAGGAGACTGTGCTATTGCCAACAACTAGGTGGAGAACATTTTGAGCATTTATTTTAATGTATCAAAATCAAATACATCAGGTATTTTATGTATGTGTTTAATAACTTTAAAAATAAAAATTTCACCCTGTATAATTCATAATTGACCATACATTATTTAGTTTGTTAAAATCGGTTCATTAAGAGGATTTCAAAAATATGCAAATATACAGGGTGTTTCAATAAAAAACACCGACTATGGCATACTTGCGTGAATCACCATGTACATTTAAATTTATGTTTACATAACGCACAACTCAATTCAAAAGTTGACGTGTCTCGGCATTTTTTATAATTTTCTAAAATAATGACATGAAGAATTTTATTCCATAAGTGGTTTCCACACTGTATATAAAAGAAGGGGAGCTGAGTTAATAGACGTCTCACTCGCTCTGAAGCGCATTCATAGTGCTCTCGCACTTATACTCCGGGCTGATAATTTTTATGTTTAGGAGCTGTTCGGTCATTACAATTGGTCTGACTAACGAAATATAATTCAGTAATAGTTGCATTGATAACATATTTGAATGTTAGACATGTAAAAATAAATAAAGTTCATTTATTATTTGTGGAGCTTTAAAGCGTCAGACAAAAGTTTTGGTCCATGGAAAATGTCTGACACTTATGATACTACTTTAGAACATTATTCTACAAAACATAATATAAAAATCAGACATACAAATTTAAGTAAAGTAACTCTTATTTTTAGTAACCTTTCTCACCTGATACCTGCCCAGGTGCTCTTAGGCTAGCTCAACAAATACACAGATATTCAAAGCACATGAGAAGCTATTGAGAACCTAAAATTTCATCTATTTGAAAATAAAATATGAAAATCAGCATTTTGAAAGTTCTCAAGTATTATCAGTTAGAAAAAGAAGATGGTAATTAATAATTTCACATCCTTTTCGAATTTGGCTGAATACGATCCTGGGATCTTGTACTATATGGATCATACAATAGCCTTTTTGGTGTGCGTCATCGTTTGTGACGTATATCCGGGTTTTCCGCATGTCGTTTATTTTATTTGATATTTTGACATATAGCTAACCTTAAATTTGATAAATAAGATCATCAGGATTGTATTTAGCCAAATTCGAAAAGTCTATGCAATTAATAATTATTAATTTTCTAAATGAAAATACTTGAGAACTTTCAAAATACTTATGTTCTTTCGTGTATTCATGCATATTTTTGTATTATTCATATAAATAAAACAATAAGATTAATATTCACTTTTCATAAATAATAATTGACCGTAAACAACAAAGTACAGACCTGACAAGAACTGTCAGTGGGACATTAGAAACAGACGTAAGACACATTGCCGCTACGAAAGGTAGGTCTGCATTCTATTTTGAATGAGTAATTTCTCCCGATTGATAGGTCGCGCTGGCGCGTATTCTAAACATCAACTAATCAAATTTTTTACGTCAAATATTAGGGTTAACGTTTGTAATAAATTTAAACAGTTCATTATTGTGATATTTTGACTAGGATTAATCACAGACCTGCCTTTTTTCCACTTCTTCCTACGTAATGTGTAAGAAGGACATCTTCTGTTAGTTCCTTGTGGCATTACTTATTATTTTTTCTCTTATTTTTTTGGGGATCAAACCAGAATAAAGTTTTTTATTTTTTATTTCGACGTTCCGGTAGCGTTCCAGCTACCGTTGTCAAGATTAACTTATCTGACACAACGAAAAAAATATGACAACTAGACAATCAATAATATTTTGAAGTTTAAGAGTACAAAACTTTGTTGTCAAATTTTATTAAGGTCCATTAATAGTAGATCACATATCTGGTAAAATGTGAAATAATATTACATTGTTTACCGGGTAGGAAAAGCTTAACATTCCTGGACGACTGTGAAGATTGCTAAGTCGAGGCGCAAGCCGAGACTTAGCAACACATACTATTTTTCCGCAAATCGTTTAAAATTCGACAGATATTGATTGATTTAAAAAAAAAAACACGATAATTTTATTCCCAAATAAATGGTGCTTTGAAATTCCTAATAAAATTACTTGGGTTACTATGGAAACGTATTGAGGTTGAATTGTCAAACTTGACGCTTATAAATTTAATTGCTGGTGTTCTCGAAAGTAAAATGATAAGTGATGATGAAATTTCCATTCCTGGGACTCCTCCAGAGCTGGTTGAGGCAGTGAATACTGCTTCATTAGAATTATTGCCAAAGAAATCAAGAGAAAAGTACGAAAATGCATACAGACGTTTTATGGATTATCGCATGAGTAAAAATACGAGTTCTTTCTCAGAAAATGTTGTAATGGCATACTCCCTAGACCTTTGTTTAAAGATGAAATCTTCAACATTATGGGCCAATTATTCAATGCTGAAGTTGACCCTTGCACTTAAACACAATGTAGATATATCTACATACTCAAAACTTCGTTCTTTATTGAAACGGCAAGCTCAAGGTTATAGGGCAAAGAAATCTAAGATTTTAACGAAGGAAGAAATTGGAAAATTTATCCAGGAAGCTCCAGATAAAGAAAATTTAATGATTAAGGTAATTTATTCAAAATGCATTTTAGTATTCAAATAATCAAAAGATTGTTGTGAATGGCAGACGTTTACATAGCAGCGTGCTAAAAATATTTTTAACACTAGTGTTAAAAGTATTTTTAACACGCTGCTATGTAAACAATCGTTTTTAACATTGTTTGCTATCATTAAAAGTGTCACTTTTAATGACAGTTGTACAAAAAATATTTTATTTAACGATATGATAGTCTACTAGAAATGGGATCCAGTGGAGTGCACGTTCCAGGAACGGTTTTATTGGAATAGCGCTTTTTTTAAGCTTATTTTGGAAATGTTGTTAATGAAACGCTTTTGTTATTACTTTTTTGTGTATGATTATTTTAGTTTTCAAAAATATGTATGACTCAGTTTGGTCTTTTATTATTGGGCTCTTTCAATATTATTTTTGTCAATGATTCGACGAAAAATCAAAGAAAGTGCTTTAATACAACTAAATGCAGATAAATGAGTAGCTAGTATTTCAGCCGAATGTAGTCAAATTTGGTTACCAATGTTAGAAAGAGAAATTTTCAATAATCAATTACCTGCGTTATCAGGATAGCATCATAAGTTTTATCCAGGTTTTCTTATGATTTATCATTGGAATAGTTGTCAATCGATATACACTTCAATACACTAAATCACTAAATATTTTTGAAAACTAAAATAATCATACACAAAAAAGTAACAACAAAAGCGTTTTATTAACAATATTTCCAAAATAAGCTAAAAAAAAGCGCTATTCCAATAAAACCGTTCCTGGAACGTGCACTCCACTGGATCCCATTTCTAGTAGACTATCATATCGTTAAATAAAATATTTTATTTCACATTTTACCAGAGATGTGATCCACTATTAATGGACCTTAATAAAATTTGACAACAAAGTTTTGTAGTCACTTCAAAATATTATTGATTGTCTAGTTGTCATATTTTTTCGTTGTGTCAAATAAGGACCAAACATTATTTTATTACTTTTATTACTAGTTAATCTTCAATTTTTGGACCATGCAGAACCTTCTATCAGGAATAACTTTTTTTTTCATAAAACCACTAATAAAAAAGTTTCCCATATGGTTCCAACTTAAGTAGACACTCTTTTTTCTTATTCTTTTGGGAATCAAACCACATTAATGTTTTTTATTTTTTATTTCGACGTTTCGGTAGCGTTCCAGCTACCGTTGTCAAGATTAACTAGCAATAAAATTATTTTATCAATTTTATTGCTAGTTAATCTTGACAACGGTAGCTGGAACGCTACCGAAACGTCGAAATAAAAAATAAAAAACATTATTGTGGTTTGATTCCCAAAAGAATAAGAGAAAAAGAATAAGTAATGCCACAAGGAAATTACAGAAGATATAACAAATCATTGTTGGAACTCTTTTGACTCCATGAATTGGATTTTATAATGCTTCAGGGTGTACCTTCAATTTAAATATAACAACTAAAATAGGTAGATTTGTTCTATATGTGCTGTTTACTTTGTCATAATAAAATGCAATGGAATATACCTCAGTTTTTTATATTCTGAATTCTGAGCAGTTGGCGATAAAATTTTGTATGCACCACGTCAGTAAAGTTTCTTCATCGGACTCGCCTGTTATTCGCCTTGCTTCGCTCGTCTCATAATTTCAGACTCGTCCGATAAAGAATCACTTTACTGCCTTGGTACATAGATAACTATTTTTCCTACACTATGAGAAAGTTCACCAGCTTTAAAGTGGCGAGAAAAGTACCATTTTACCGCTTAGGCGAGAAAATAAATTTTACGTTTCCACGCTAGCTGGCGCCCCAATTGACGGATTGAATAAAAATTGTTGATTTGATTGTTATCCCACTTATGTATGTATGTATGTGATTTCAATCACATCATTCAGAAGAAACAAAAACGAATTGTTTAAAATAAACACCATTAAACGTCAGTATAAAAATAAATTGTTAATAGCTGTCAATGTCTGTAAATTCAATTATAAGTTGTCATATTTTGAAGTTTGTTTGAAGTTATGGAGTCTGAATCAGATGAAATAATGTAATGTGTAAGATAAATACAATTTTTATATGAAATATTACCAACAATTATATTGTGTAGGATAAAAAATTATCTGTAAACCGTGGCAGTAAAGTGCTTTTCCAGTCCTCAAGAAGTGGTCCATATCTGGTCCATATCTTCTTTCGGCCTGAAAAATGCCACTTTACCGCCTAGGTATACAATACAGGGTGTCCCACGACGAGTTAAAACAGTCTGTATATGGCAAAATACTTATAGTAAAATCATGAAAATTTCTGCGTTTGGGTTTTGGGATGCGATCTTTTTAACTAAAATATTTTCAAAGACGGGAGACTTCCGGTTCTACCGGAAGTCGACTGCAACTTTGTTATTTTGAATAGAACACCCTGTGTATTAATACATTTTTGAAATCTACGTATAATTTTAGTATAGTTTTGGCTGAAAACATTTTTCGAAAATTGCATACTTTTTGAGTTATTGATTTTTTTGTAAAAAATATGACCGTTGCAGACCCTTGTAAATTATTTTTTTACGAGGATACCCTTAAAGATATGAAAATGGTTTCTGTTCGGTTGCTTTTAGCAAGCTCAGACGTATTTGAATATATGTTGAAAAATTTTTCATTTTATACAGAGTGCGTATAAAAAGTGTTCAAAGTTTAACTTCATAAATATCAAATTTCTTCATTTTCTCAAATAAAACCACCCGGTTTTTTTCCATTCTAATGTATTCAGGGGTAAAAAATAAGACAAATTCATGTATACTTTCCCATACCTAAACCTTACCGTTATTCAGATATTGAATGTTTTCTGTAAATTTTGAGAGATGCAGGTGTTGTCTAAATTTTATTTTGACCCGTTGATACAAGCACTAAGAAATAAATGATATTTTGTAAATTTTCTTTTAATACATGATAAATATGGCAAAGTTGTTACAAGAACATATGTGCTTTATTTGCAGTAAGATATCCTGCATCTCTAAAAATTTACAGAAAACATTTAATATCTGGATAACGGTAAAGTTCAGGTATAGGAAAGTATACATGAATTTGCCCTACATTTTACCCCTAAATGCATTAAAATAGGAAAAACAGGTTGGTTCTATTTAAAAAAAATGAAGAAATTTGATATTTATGAAGTTGAACTTTGAACACTTTTTATACACACCCTGTATAAAATGAAAAAAATTTCAGACAAAAGTATACTAAAATTTTACGTAGATTTTAAAAATGTATTAATAAACAGGGTGTACAATTTAAAATAACAAAGTTACAGTCGACTTCCTGATACCCATACTTGTACCGACTTGGAATAAATCCTGATAATCTCTTTGTTCATTTTTTAATGCACAATGCAATATCTTTAAAATAGAACTGTGATTAAATCAATATTTTTCACTAGGGTGTAAATGTGAAGTAGTGTAGTTTTGTACTCGTTTCCCACTTTCTTTGTTATTTGCTTTTCAATTTTTTATCATCTTATAAGTTTTTTTTACTCTCAATATGTAATTACAATATTAGGTATTATGTTTACTGTGAGCCTAAATAAAACAAATAAATAAATCATTTTTAATACCTTCCGCTGCATCTTCGTATTCCAATAATTTCTGTTCGGATGTTTTTCTTGCACCTTTTTCTCGTTCGTATTGAGTCACTAGTTGTTCGTTATCTTCTCGAAGCAGCTCTAATTCGACATCGTGCTCCTACAATTTAAATATCGAATGTTAATTTAAAAAAATAAATTTGTATTGTACAATGTTTCTCTCAGAGTTAGTGACAATGAAGTTGAAAACCTTTGGGATTAGGAGGATGAGGACAAAAAACGGGAAAATCAACTAATATCTACAGGGTGGTCCTTAAGTAATTGTACATAGAACAGTACAATCTTCACTTCAAAATATTGCGATTTAAATCAACTAGCCTTAATAAAATATTGATGTTAATTTCAATTTTCGTTTTTCACAATAACTTCAACCCTTTTTGACGTATATGCACAAAAATTTGAGGTTGGGAGTCTTATGAAAAATATGAAAAATCATAGACCACATATGCAGCATAAATGTGCGCAAATCTTTATGGCCTTTTACATTAGCACTACTTTTGTGAAAAATAATGAAAACCACATCATTACAACAAATAAAAGGTATACCTGTTAGTATCCCCAAATCTTAACAGTTTTGAAACACAAAAACTCTAAGCCAACAATCATTTTATTACCTTTCCTCAATAATATTGCATATTCTTTACAAGACAATTCAATCCACTAAAGTACTTTCCAAATTAAAGACACTTATAAAAAATGTCCTGCTAGAAGTGCCTAGAAACCTTATATTTTACCTATCCAATATTTTTCAATATCAATAGTTTCTGGAAAGTGTTATTATTGATTTATTTGTGTAGTTTCATCTATTTTATTTATTTATCTCTTTTATCCATTACATTTTATTCATTCTTAAAATAAGTGCTTGGCACTTATTGAGTATCAATTTATTTTTATTATACCTAGTGTAATGTAACTTTTTGGGAATAATTCAATTATTCGATAGAACATAGAACATCCACATTTTACAATTATTTTGCAAAATAGAGAATTCACATTTCAAGATAAGACCTTTGAAAAACCATTTATAATTAATAGACTGATATCATCAGTTAAATATATAATCGTTGAAAATTAATTTAAGAAGAAATTTTAGGGTCAATAATGGAATAAATATCAAATCCCATATCCCAAGTGTATGGACTGTTCTTGTCTATATTGGTATAATTATGTTGTATAGTATATTGTATAGATTATTTTAAAATATGAATAACAAGATACCAACAGAAGGAGTTCAGCTGCCAGATTCATTCTGAAGGGGAAGGTGTTACCATATTTGTTTACCTTAGGTTGCATATCTAATTAGCTTTATAATAATTTTAATTGTTTGTGCTTACCACTTCCTTTTTATTCATGCTTAGTTGTATTTTATTTATTAGTATTGTATAAATCGGTATAGAATTGGAATTCAAATTGTTAAGTTGTTTTAGTAATAATAAGTTAGTTTTCAAAAACATATTATCAGTTAGCTGAAAGTTATAGATATATAATCTGAAATCTAAATACCTGATTTTGTTGATAAGCTGCATCTAAACATTCCAAAACATTAACCAAAAGGGGCATCAATGTTTTAACAACATCCTCATCATATCTGGCTATCATTCTTTCAAACTCCTGGTATATACTTCCAGCCAGTGACTGTACCTTTTCGGACATAACTACATGGGAATCTTCATGGGTCCCATAAACAGTCTCACCTCCGAGAACTAAGCTGCCCCCTGAATCTTCTAAATTCATTGTTTTGGTAATAAAAGACTATGGAGAACAGAAGGTTAATTTTGATTATTTCCACTTGACATTTCACGACAATTCACATTTTGTGAAAATGAAATCTATTTAATGAAAAACAGCATATTCTCTTTTAATGTTAAGAAACTGTTTTGGCAAATAATTACTATCTGTCAGGTCAGACCCCCTGATTTTGACAAATCTGTCAGACTTATCACAATCACATCACCTCTTATTTTTATATATGCGCAAATGCATTGTTATTTGTTGACAGTTATTCTGCGCATTACAGGACATATGTTGTGGGACTCTGCAGACTATAGTATTCTACTATCGACTCTATCCACAGGTCTTTTATCAAAGATTCCTTAACAAAAACTTCACTACAACTAAGGTCAAAAATAAAAGGAGACTTGTCGACAGTATACAGAGTGGGACTTTCGACTGTTGTTGACTGAATAGTAGTAATAGTAGTAATAATACTGTAGAAAGCGATCGGTAGAATTCTATAGTGTGCAGAGTCCCAGCTGATTAGCATCCACAGAACTATAAGTGTCTACCCTCTTTACACAGAATCTATAAGACAAGGTTAAAACCATAGAGAAATATTATAATCATTCATAACTCTAGGGTAAAACATGAGTAAAGCCCTTGTTTGTGTGAGTAATGTAGATCATGGCCACCTAGAATAGTATTGTAGATGGCCATGTGTAGATGAATCATGACTGCATGGCCAGTGACATGACATTTCTCTATGAGTTTTAACCACAGACTAGAGACAACACAGATAATAGAAGATAGACCACATTTTAGCTGTGCATTTTCTTTTAGTATTTTAGTTTATAAAAGGTGGACACTGGACAGTGAGCAATTTCGTGAGAAGTTAATAATTGCGATAGTATGAGTGAAAACAAAGAAAAATCCAAGCCCAAAAAGACGAAACAATCTGTTCAAAGTGGAGGAGATACAAATCTAGTAAAAGAGCTGAAACCTCAACCGGAATTTATCGCCGATAGGTTAGCAATATGGGATAAATTGAAGGCAGAATATGATGCTGAACTTGCTAAAAAACCTGAACAACCTATTAAAGTTACCTTACCAGATGGTACAGTAGTTCAGGGGGTCAGTTGGAAAACCACTCCATATGATATAGCCAAAGGAATTAGCCAAGGTTTGGCAGATAATACAGTTATTTCCAAAGTGAATGACGTCTTATGGGATTTAGATCGCCCACTAGAGATTGATAGTACTTTGAAATTGCTTAAATTTGATGATGAAGAAGCTCAGGCAGTTTTCTGGCATTCATCGGCACATATACTTGGGGAAGCTCTTGAACGTTTATATGGTGGTTGCCTTTGTTATGGACCTCCAATAGAGTCTGGCTTCTACTATGACATGTTTTTAGATAATAAGGGTATATCTCAAACCGATTTTCCAGTTCTAGACACTACCATGAAAAGTATTGTAAAAGAAAAACAACCTTTTGAACGACTTGAAATGAAAAAAGAGGATTTGCTAGAAATGTTCAAATACAATGAATTTAAGGTACGTATACTTAATGAAAAAGTAACCACTCCAACAACTACTGTTTATAGATGTGGACCTCTTATTGATTTATGTAGAGGTCCACATGTCAGGCATACTGGAAAAATTAAAGCCTTGAAAGTAACAAAAAACTCTTCAACTTATTGGGAGGGTAAAGCTGATGCTGAAACTTTGCAAAGAGTTTATGGAATCAGTTTTCCAGATCCCAAAAAACTCAAAGAATGGGAACACTTGCAAGAAGAGGCTGCAAAAAGAGATCATAGAAAACTTGGAAGAGAACAAGAGCTATTCTTTTTCCATGAACTATCACCGGGCTCATGTTTTTTTCAACCTCGTGGGGCTCATATTTACAATACATTAATAAATTTCCTACGAGAGCAATACAGAAAACGTGGATTTGAAGAAGTTATTTCCCCAAATATATACAATGTCAAGTTGTGGCAAACTTCAGGGCATTATACACATTACGCTGAAAATATGTTTGCATTTGACATAGAAAAAGAAAAGTTTGCATTAAAACCTATGAACTGTCCTGGACATTGCTTAATGTTTGATAGTCGAGTAAGATCTTGGAGAGAGCTACCCCTGCGTTTAGCTGATTTCGGAGTACTACATAGAAATGAACTTTCTGGAGCTCTCACTGGACTTACTAGAGTAAGAAGATTTCAACAGGACGATGCTCATATATTTTGTACCCCAGATCATATTATAGATGAAATACATAGCTGCTTAGAATTTATGAATTATGTTTATACAGCTTTCGGCTTTAGTTTTGAGCTCAGCTTGTCTACACGACCAGAAAAGTTTATTGGTGAGGCAACATTATGGGACTCTGCTGAAAAAGCACTAGCAGATAGCTTAAATCAATTTGGACAACCGTGGAAATTTAATCATGGAGATGGTGCATTTTATGGGCCTAAGATTGATATTCTTATTAAAGATGCTTTAAAAAGAGCCCATCAGTGTGCAACTATCCAATTAGATTTCCAGCTACCTATTAGATTTAATTTATCATATATAAGTGATAGTGGAGAAAAGAAGAAACCAGTGATGATTCATAGAGCAATCTTGGGTTCAGTTGAGAGGTGTATAGCAGTTCTAACGGAATCTTATGCTGGAAAATGGCCATTTTGGTTATCACCTAGACAAGTTATGGTTATTCCTGTTGGCCCTAGCTATGATGATTATGCAGAACAAGTTAAAAAGCAATTGTTTAATGCAGGTATGAATAATCTACTACAAAATTATTATTTTAACATTAATTATTTAACAAAAGGGTTCAATAAGTCAAATCACAATGTAATTTATTTGTCCTCAAGTAGGACCAATCAACTTGCTGCTACTAGTTTTGGTAAGATATTACCATCCATCGTCAGGTTATATGAAACATGTACAGCTGGAAAAGGTCTGAGTAACCACCTCCAAAATTTTTTATCTTTTTATAATATCCAAAGCACAAGTTAAATACAGGGTGTTTCATTGGGTAAGGGCCTAACTTCAACTGTAGATGGAGATCACATTGGTGCTTCCAAAAACCTTTATTCAATGTGTCTTCTGCACTTTATAACCGAGATACAAGGTGTTTTATAAATTTTTCCTACCTGCTATTACTTTTCCGCACCCATTTTAGTGTAGTTTACCAAATGACTGAAAAATTAATAAACTTATTATAATTCTGCTATAATTCTCAATAAAAGAAAACACTTATTTTTCAATCATTTTTTAATGGCCCTGGTATAAGCCTCATCAAATGAATGTCAAATAATAATAATAAATTTGTTAATATGTATTTAATAGGAAATGTTTCTTTATGTTAACTTTTGGGTTTTTTCCGCATCCTTGTAGAAAAAATAGTGTACCTAACACGTGCGTAATAGTATATTACGTAACGTCTGTGGTAAGGAATTACGGACTCGCCGCTACGCGGCATCGTGCGTAACTTTTCCATTCGTCCGTAAAATGCTCTACAACACGAGTTACGTACTATACTTTACCTACGACCTAGTTGTACTTATATTTCTTATAAGAAGCATAAGAAATAACAGTTACATAATTAGAGGTGCTTGGTAAACTCCATCTCTATTACTCTACTACCAATGAAAGAAGCTCATTAAAGAACTAACGTTTAATCATTATTAATATTTTGTTGATAATCGAAAGTCTATTTTTCAATTATAATCAATACATATACATAGCCCTTTGGGCTTTTCATAGTTAAACGTGGCCATATCTAATGTTTTCAAATAGTAAATTTTGAATAAAATGGAGACGTCTATTGACAGTTGCTAAGATGTTGCTAGGGAAGCCGTGCGATTTACTTTACAGCTGTGCGTTTTTTTTACGGTGCGTAATAGACGTCATTACATTGATACCGACTGTGTGTTATTGACTGATTACAGGGGGGGTCGTAGGTAAAAAAAACGCACAGCTGTAAAGTAAATCGCACGGCTTCCCTAGCAACATCTTAGCAACTGTCAATAGACGTCACCATTTTATTCAAAATTTACTATTTGAAAACATTCGATATAGTTTGTTCAGCCATCCTTTGCCGTTACGTCATACATTGTCCAGCTTGCTCTCTAATTCATGAAATGGATGAGACGGAATTATGACGTCATTAACGTATTTCTTATCTAAGGTCGACATAAATTTGATCTGTTACTTTTGACAATTCATTTGTCATATTTTGAAAACAATTCTTAACATATGCCATTGATTATAATTTTGAGGTTAAGTGTAAAATAACATTCAACAAATATAAGACATACGTAAAACAGCAGAATACGTCACCGATTATGACATAACGGCAAAGGATGGTTGAACAAACTATATGGCCACGTTTAACTATGAAAAGCCCAAAGAGGCCTTTTCAGTAATTTTTGTTTATTGGTTTAAATGAAAGTATTTTATGAAAAAATGTCCCCCTATTTTTTTTATTTTTTTTAGAGCTTGATTTCTATCCTAAAAAAAATTATCATAAGTACGGAAAGCAGCGCGTGGTTTGAACGTGACGTCACTCCTCCATCCTTCGTGACGTCAAAGAGCCTACGACCTGGAAAACGACAGACCGTTATTTCCATGGGATTTATAGTTTGCTTCCCTGGTTTTTGATCTTGACATCTCATGTAACCTTGAAATTTATTTATATTCTCTTTCATTTTGGATTGTTTGTTTTTGTTAAAATAACAATATAAATTACCCAAGCAAAACATTCATTTACGTTCCTTGAGATTAAAAAAGACGAAAATCATGGTTCGAAAAAGCAAAAGCTCAAAAGAAGTTGACCAAAACGAGGAACTTATTCGGACAAATACTGCCAACATAACTCCAGACCTTATGACGTCACTTGCCCCAAGGTCAAACGCGTGTTCAAATTACCCTAATATTTGTTTAACTTTTTATTCAGCCTTCTGACATGTATATTCAAAATAAAGCTGCACAAAGTGGAAAATTATCAGTAAGCTTTCAAATAAAATATTTGTTTTGAGATTTAAGCATCTACTGAAAAGGCCCACTGAAAAATGGACTTTCGATTATCAACAATATACAGTGTGTCTACTCAAGTTGGAACCATATGGAAAACTTTTTTATCAGTGGTTCTATGAAAAAAATTTATTCCTGATAGAAAGTTCTGCATGGTCCAAAATTTGAAATGCAACCATCAGATATCAATTTTTTCAAGCAGTATTCGAGGTTTGTCAAAAAATTTGAATTTTGTGCAAGAGTAAAGTATTTTTATTTTTAACAATTCAGAAAAATGTTGTGGATTAAAGTTGTTTTGAATTATTCTGGCTGGATACAATTTATCTCTCTTATCTGTTAAAAATATGATTACCTCTCTATTTACTACTGTCTGTATTGTAAGAGAGGTAAATTGTAGGGTTCCGATTAAAAATATGAGTTACGCACCTATATACAGGGTTGTGATGATAGATATAACTTTATAGTTTTGTGTGAGCTAATACAGTTACTGAGAGCACATTTTGAAAATACTTTCGATTCTACAGGGTGTTCCAATACTACGTAGCAGCACAAACTTACATTTTTTTTAATGGAACGTACTATCTTTTGTTTAAGAATCGAAAAGATCTCACCGAGAGCGTTACAAAAATATAGCATTCTAATATATTATAAGGGTGTTTTACAAAGATATGGCCAATTATTAGCAAAAAAGACCTCCTCTTTAACACTCTGCAGAACAGTAAATTAAAATAAATAAACAGGTCTTTGTTTTCAAATGTTATACACACATCATTAGCTGTGCTCAGTATTAATTACTTTTTTCATCTGTGGCTTCTTTAATACAGGGTGAAACAAAACGCAAATCAAACAATATCTCAAAATTTTCAAATGAATCACCCTATAAGTCTTTTTACAATTTGTTAGTACAATTAATAAACTTTCAAACGATGTAGTAAACTTAGGGCATTAGTTAATGGAAAATCGTAGATATTTTATGATAATGGTCAAAAACAAGTATTTTACATACACAAATTAAATGGTATTAAATTTTTACATGCAACATCTTGTGAATTTTAACATTTCTAAGGCATAAATTCTAATCGTAATTATGGATGCATCTAAAATATCTTTGACTTCTACTCTTAGCATTAGAGGAAGGAAAGAAGGAATTATGTTGGAAGAAATACTTTTGTTTACTGTAAGTAGGCTAATGTCATTATAGTAGGTACTAATAAGTATAAAAGCAGTTTGTAGTCTTTACGAAATAATTACTCAAGTCACCACAAACAGTATATCTTAGTTATGTAAAATGCAAGCTTGTAATTCATTTTCCAGCTTTTTCTATTTTTGAAAAACTAACAATTATGAAAACCAACATTATAAGAACACTCACATTTACATAAATGAACATTGACATTCTATAAAAAGTAAAGTAGTTTATGCTAAGTGTTCAAAATGGCGATCATTTACTTCCATACAATTCTTCCCAAAAACGAGGATCTTACTCTTTCCAACATAGCTGGAGTTATTGTGAAAAATGCGTTACGTTTGATACACAAGTTGCTTGATGTATCCCCATAAAAAGAAATCCATCGGTGTGAGATCTGGAGATCGAGGAGGCCACGAAATTGGTCCACCACGTCCTATCCACCTGTCGGTAAAATTTCTGATATACAGATGCTCCATCTTGTTGGAACCACAAGTTAACTATTGTGTTTGAATCAACTTCGATCCTCACTGGAAGTTTTTCTTTTTAGTCGTGGAGAAAGTATAGTCTTTTACTTGTGTAGAATGGCTATTATTCACTTGGATGATTCCAAAACTCACTCGCTGCGCTCCCTCGTTTTGGAAACTTCATCCGCGTGAATAATAGCCATCATTCTGCACTCGTTGAAGAATATACTATTCCCCATTTACTTGAATTAAAGTGATTCTGTCAGTTTACTGACTATACAAAATTTCCCCATTAATTGGATTTTGATTATAAATGAATATATTCTAAATTACATATTTTTATTCTTTTCTAGGATTCATGGTAGAAGTAGATACTGATCCAGGTGACACGATGAACAAGAAAATTAGAAACGCCCAGCTGGCTCAATTTAATTTCATTTTGGTTGTCGGAGAAAAAGAAAAGGCCAGCAACACTGTAAATGTTCGCACTAGAGACAATGCAGTCCACGGAGAGTTTTCTATAGAAACATTGATTGAAAAGTTTAATCACTTTAAAAATAATTTTATTAGGAATGAAAACGAGTTTTAGTACGTTTTAAAACTGAATGAAATTCTACCTAATTTTTATTTATTAATAATTTTATAATAATTGTTGTAGTATTTCAAATGATTATTATTAAACGCTATTCAAATAAAAAGGTATCTACTTATAATCAACGTGTTTGTTTTCAATGAAAAAGTTACTTCACTGTAAAAACAATATTTCATTTATCAACATAGGTAATCTTTTTTTAAATCTACAGCGAGTTTCCAATTTTTCCACACCATCAAAAAATAATCTTCATTGGCCCGAAATCACTTTCCACCAAACTATTTTTTTTTAGTTTGGAAACAGAAAGTAATCGGAGGGAGCCAGATAAGGTGAATACGGCGGATGAGGCAATAAATCGTAATGCAGTTTGACTAATTTTTCTGCAACAATAGCGGATGACTGTCATGATGGAACAAAACTCTTTTTCAACATATGCCGTCGTTTTTTCGTAAGTTCGGTATCAAAACATGTCAGAAAATCAGCATAATGTTGGTCGGTTATAGGGTCTGTCACCCCGTGTGGTCACCTGGATCTACACTGCAATAATAAGACCCATGTTAACGTATGGAGCAATTGCATGGGGACCGAAGGTTCTACAAGCAACGACCATCCAAAAAGTATATCAAATACAGCGGATGGCTTGTTTAAACATCACAGGAGCCATGAGAACAACACCAACCACAGCAATGGAACTAATTACTGGTCTCACCCCTCTGGACCTGTACGTCAAGGAGGTTGCGTTAATGGCCATGGTACGATTGCGCACGGCTGGTGTAAACCCCGAAGTAGGAATGGGCTAATTGAGGTTGAGCCTATAGAGGGAAGCGCTCACTGCGCTACCTTTGCTGCAGGCAGCCAACGATGCAATTGAACTCAGGTTTTTGTTTAACAAACCCTACAAAATTCAAATAAAACAGAACACAGAGCCAGATGCTGCAAATGCAATACGCATATATACAGATGGTTCAAAAATGAAAGAAGGCTCAGACTGTGGAGTTTACTCGAGAGCACTGAGCCTCAAGATTAAGTGGGGAATGGGAAACAAACAGAACTGGCTGGTATATCTCAATTGCCACAAAAGAACTAACCAGAAGAGGAATTTCTGGCAAAACCATAATAATCTGCACTGATAGTAGACAAGCCCTATTAGCCTTGAACAGACAACGTGTTATATCGAGGCTAGTACTAGAGTGCCACCAAGACTTAGCTGACGTCTTGGCAGATAACAACATTGTCCTGAGGTGGGTTAAAGGGCACGACAGGAGTAAAGGAAATCGCATTGTTGATTCTTTAGCCAGGGAAGCCGCTGGACTAAAAATTCTAGGACCCAGTGACACCTACGGCCTAACGACTTCGACAATTGCGGAACTAGCCAAACGTTACACCCATGCTCAATCCCTTAAGAGATGGGATGGAATCAAAGGATGCAGTTTTGCCAGGATCACCCTGGGCGACCCTCGGAAGCTGGCGCCGAAGAAATATTTGGCCAGGAAAAACCAACGTTTAACAGTAGGATTTCTGACTGGTCACTGTCAACTAAGGAAACACCTCCATACTATGGGGCTAGTGGACACACCTCTATGCAGGATGTGTGAACAGGAAGATGAAACTGTCAGGCATGTCTTATGCGAGTGTCCGGAGTTATCGTCAATAAGAGAGTGTGTGTTCGGTGAGTCTTGGTCTACACCTGCCGATATAAAGGAGATGTCTCCTAGTGACTTTACGTCAGGTTATGTTTGAGCGACCGGGGGTCGCGACGCAAAATATCTGACCGTTACGTTACGTTGCTTCGTTATGTGCCTTGCTTGAGTGCGTCTGCTCTCTCCTGAATCTCTCTCGAAGCAGTGATTCATATGCTTCGGCCGGGAATCGAACCCGGGCCGCCCGCGTGGAAGGCGAGCATTCTACCATTGAACCACCGATGCTATATTAAAATTCCATGCAAAGCTGGTATTCGTAGTGCTGGTGATCTACTTGAATTTGTTTGGAGAAATTTTTACTATTATTGCCATAATTTTTTTTGCGCGATTGATTTTTTTTGTTTATTTACAACATCGGTTGTCAGGACGGTAGGTTCAGTATACTGGTTTCTAAGTTTAACACGTCGGTAAGTGATTTACTTACCGTTCAGACGTCGAAAAGTAATAAATAGCATAAAAACAATTTCACCAAAATGCAAAATCTATTTTAAACTGATCGAGAAGTATGAATGTCACTTTGACATTTTGTTCATTTCGAAGAAATTTAAATTATTTTATTCGGAATTTATTTCAGTACGATCGCGCAAAAAATGGTATAAGCATCTCGAACGTTAAGGGTAATTACAACGTTTGCATGTAGATTCCTCTCGTAAAATTGGACAAAATGATGTGAGGATTAAGGGGTCTTGGGGTCTAGCACATTTCCTTTTCGAAATACAGGGTGTTGAAATTTTGAAAACCTGAATGTTTTAATTCGAACTTCAAAATGGATGGATAAATTGATTTGACATTTGGCAGGTTGTTTTTAAATGTAAAAGGGCATATTTTGATAGAAATAGTAGTTTTGTCCACGACCACCTAATAATAAGTCAATATTTTACCTCCTAACTAAAGGTATATGGTACCCATATATCAACTGTCGTGAATTATGGTTCATGATACACTGTAGTGTATTATGGTTCATAATTCACGACTAGAGATGGGGGTACAATATGGAATAACCCAGTAAACACAGATACGTCTGATGTACATTTCTGAAACGTATCATCTGGACGTAAAGTACGTCTCATGTATGTACGTTTTTGTCTCGTGTACATATTATGTACGTACATAAGTGGCCATATGGGCACAAAAAAGTATGTACTGAAGATGTACGATTTAAGTCATCTGATAGCCAAAATAAGACGTAATTATATGTATTAAGTATGTATTTACGACGAACTTTTAAATGTAAAATATACGTCCTTAGTACGTACTTTTGTGTACCCTTATAAGCACCTACGTACGTAAATGTACGTCTTAAAAACGTTTCAAAATACAATTTAAAGCTATTTAGGTTCTTATTTAGCAGTTAGGAACATTTTGGCAGATAATATACTCTACTCCAAAACAAATATTCTCAAATTCCATCAAAACGCTCAACTTCGGAATATGAATTAAGTAACATTCTGATATTCAACAATTTGATGAATTTTGAAAATATTTGTTTTTGGCTAGAGTATATATCTGCCAAAATTTGTAGAAGTACAAAATTAGACCTAAATAATTGAAAATTATTTTTCAAACAATATAATAAAAAGGTTCACTGTAATTAGAAGGAATAAAAATTGCTGATTATAAAAAAATGATCAATTTATTTTCTTGAAAAATATATATATAAAAAACAGAAGAAAAACACTTACTTGGTATGAAAATTTGAAATATATACATATAAATAAATATAAAATAAAAAAACGAAAGAAAAAACACTCATCGTATGAAAAATATCAACTCTGTACTCCTTCCTATATCTGGCCAGATTTTCAAAATTTAAATATTAATTTTCATCACAGCCTTTTAGACTTTAGTCGTTCACCAGACCTTCTTAACCACGCTGATATGTGCGACTCAATATCTTTTTCATTTCCCTTTTGGAGGCTTAATGCTCCATCTAAAATGTATTAAAAGTTATTAGTAAAACACCTTGACTAGTGAGACAACATTAGGAAAATTCGTAAGAAAAATACAAACATATATGATTAAATATGAAAAATCATCTACACTCTTTTATTCCATTGAGCACTGCTTAAATATTTTTTTCTGCATAAACTGCAAACTTTTATACTGTCACATAAAGTCAAACATTTTAATTTAATCTAAAATGTACTTACCAATTACAAGTTTGGCCACTCTCAGGCTATAAAAGCTAGATTTTTCCCGTCTTCCCAACCAACTATATTTTGCAGCTAGATCATTAGTGACTAGTCTACTCATCACTCTTCTGACAAAATCATATCCATCTTTTCCTCCTATTTGGGAAATTTCTGTGATCTACAAATATAATATATTATAAAATCATTATATTTTTCTCCTGTATTGATAAAAAATATAATTTAACTATAAAAATATCATTATAAAACATTGATAATGCCAACACCAAGAACACTGATCAGAGATTAAACACTCAACCAATAGCAAGAAGCAGTTAAAATAATTTGGTTACTTATCCCTATTTAAATATAAAAATACAAATTAATTATTTACTAATGGGGGTTGTGTGCCATCTGCTTAAATTGTAATATGGTTAAAAATAATCAGTGATATATCAGAGATTTAACAAGCAGTTTTGACACTAACAATAAACTAAACATACTAAAATAAAAATTTGAATGTCTATACTAATAATGAACACACTTACAGCGTTTTTAAAGTTTTCAGCATCTTGCAAATATTCATTTAACTGTGTTAACTCTGTATCAGTTTTGCAAGGAAGGGACAGTTTCTTAAAAACACTATCTTCTGGACTAGTAAATTCCTGTACAGATGTTTTTTTCAAACTTCTGATTTCTAACAACAAGTCACTAACCATATTTTTAATTAAATATTGCTGCCTCAACACTTCTTTTATATAGTCATCTGAAAACAATTTAAATATCGTTTATAAACATTATGATTTAACTTAAAAAATAGGATGTGAATATATATATATATATAATATATATCATTTTGTTAAAAACATGTTTTACTGAACAGACCATTTTACACATATTTTACAATATTTAGTTGCACTTACTATTTTTTGTACTCTGGTTGCAAGTATTTTTTTCTGATATAGCAGTAGATACAGGTGTGACAGTTCTTACGTTTTGACTGGAAGTCATTGAGGGTGTGTGAGGCAAGTCCAAGGGAGGTAGTTCATCTAAAATAAATAAGATATTAATTATTTCCTTTACCACCCATGATACAAAAAGTTTGCAATAATGTCTGATAATAAATATAATGAAACCTTTTTTCATATTTGAATGTTTTAAATTCTTTTTAGGTCTTGGTGGTGTTTTTATAAAAGAACAACTGTTGTCTTCATCATCTGAGGAAGATAATATACGTTTAGCTCTCCTTGATCGTCTGTTTATTTCTTCTCCATCAGTACCTAGATCACTTGTCTCTTCAGCTTTTCTGCATTTCTCACGAGCTAGTGCATAGTCATCTACAAAAAATACATTTAAATATATATTCAAAATCAAAACTGAAAGCAGTACCATAAGTAGCATCGCGAAATGTTCTTATTCTGAAGGATGGCCAGCATGTGTTAATGGGGTCATGGTTTTTAATTGCAGTCGTGGTTTTATCAGCAGTAAATGGAGGCCACAAACATTCATTTGTTCCTATGATCCATGTTGATGGTACTACTGCTACAGCACCCTCTGCTTCAAAAGCAACTACTGTCCAAGTTTTTTGTTCCATTATCTTGAAATAAAAAATGGCAAAGCAGAAAAAAATTACAGTAATACCTAATTCTAAGTATTTAGTTCATTTTAGTAAACATTCCATTTAATAAAAAAATTAAAAAGATGAACAATCAATTAAGAAAAATATGATTCTCTAAATGCTTCATACAACTTGGTACTAAAAATTCGAAGAAAAATAAGTTAAAAAAAATTAGTATGTATGTAGTAACGGAAAAACAACAAACTTCTCATTAAAACTAATTTTAACACATTTAAAAGCTATTTCATTGACATTCCAAAACTTCAGTTCACCTATTTCATCACTGACAAGATAAATATCAATATCTGAGGAATCACATGGCTCTATAAAAAAATTTTGTTTTGATAAATATTCCCTTCCTATGATAAAAATTTCAGTACTAGTAGTTACATAATTTTTAATATCTACAATGGTGCCATTAGACAAGTAACAACAATTATCTGATGAAACTAAGTATAAAGTAAAATTTTCAAATAATAATTGTTCATACTGAGAAACTATTGGTAAATTTGGAATAATAGGTCCATTTACATGTATTTTTTGGGTATAAGGAAAATGTTTTACAAGCTTTGTATTCTTGCTTAAATTCTGTAATTCATGTTTTCTATTAATTACTTGTTGCAATGGCTTTGCTGTTTTTCGGACCATTCTTTTTAATGTTTGCATATAGTTTTCAAATTCAAATGTACTGAACTTATCCAATATTCCAAACTCTTTAACATCTTGGGTAATATGTAGTAAGTTGTGAATGTTATGTGATATATTTTCTGCTCCATATAAAATACCAAAAGTACTAACAAAGTATTTCAGCAATTGTTCAGCATAATCAATATATAGAAAATATTTTTCATTAGATAAAATTCGCATTGCTACATGTAAGCAAATGAAGTTACGATACATATCTGGAGTTAAAACATTTTTAAGAACAACTGGACCAGTGTAGAATAAAAATTGTCGAAATTCTGATGCCTTCCACCTTTTGCTTTCACTTAAACTTCGGGGTTTACGGCTGAATTCTTTAGGAATATTTTTTACCTGATTGATTAATAAAATACTTAAATTACTTGTCTGACTATATGATAATTTGTGAGGTGGTTTTCCTCCTATCCATAATGTGACTATTAATTTTTTCACAACTCCCAAACAAATAAGATGCATGTAATCTAAAGGAAAGGATTTGATCATGTCTATAAAAGGTAGTTTTTCAATAATGGATGTTCCTGTATGATGTTGTTCTTGTAATTTTTTTCGAAAATCTGAATCTAGCCGTAACTTTAGATTGGAGATCTCTGGGAAACAAACACTGTTAGAAATGTAGCTACCCTCAATTTCACATTTAGAACAGGACATATATCCTGTATGCCCCTTAGTATATTTTATAAAAGATTTTGCTGGAACATCAGCCACAAATCCTTTAATTTTGATTGAGTATAAATCATTATTAACTATTAAACCATTTGTTGACAACTTAATACACTCATCTATAAACATTGATAAGAACATGTTAGCATCTTTTGGCTTCTCGTAGCCATGATAGAGTCCAACTAGTTGAACGCTAGATTTTTGGTTGAATAGACTGCACAATATGGGATAAAATTGACTACCTGAACTTTTGGAGATAGGTAAACCATCAACATTTACCAGAATTTCAATATTATTACAAACTAATTCAGATGGAGAATTGATAATGAGTTCTTTAATACAATTTTCAAGACCAAAATGATAATAATGTCCTGGATCAATTACTTGAACTTGTGTCTGCCTAGGTGTGCTTAAAAGTGTTCTAGCATTAAGTGGTAACTCTGGATGATATGGCTTAAGAGCTTTTAAAAGATCATCAATAGCATTGTGTTTAATATTATGATTAAGAGCCCACTGTGAAATAATTTCCGAAAAAGATTGTTCATTACATTTTTGATCAAACGGAATGTCAAGTTGGGACTTTAAAATACATTTATTAATCAAAAACTCGCTTTCTGAATTATCCGAAAGTTCAGAACTATTAGAAAGTGAATCAGTAAAATTTGCCGAAGTAGGATCATCGTCCGAAATTAAATCCAGAGAATTGTTTAAAGATGTAGTCGGAGCCTCATCATCTAATAAAACTGCTTCAAAATTAAGCATATCCCTTCTTGCTCTTTTATACGGTTTTCTAATATTAGTGTTCATGTTAAATCTAGAGGGTACTTACCTTGTATACTTCGGTGGACTCGTAAAGATAAAAGCAATTATATTACCTGATTCGCCTTTATATACCTCTAAAAAGCGGGAAAACGGTGTAAAATATTTCCCAAAATCATATTCACTCACTTTAACTAGTCACATCATCAGTAAAAACAATAAAGAAGACATGAAAACAATGGGCACACCCTGCACACAAAATAAAATCTTTGGTTATGTCATGTCATGACTGAACGTATTCTTCTTTCTTTGTGGCCCTTTCTACACTACTACAAACATGTAAAGAACGCAATATACGGAATCTGTAGAGAATGTACATACATAGTTTGTATTTCCAAGACGTACATAGTATATATAACTATGTACGTCTTTAAGACGTACATTTTAGAGCCAAGGACGTAATTCGGCCTTTATGACATAAAATGTACGTACATAAAACGTGGGGTGTTATCTGGGAAACTATTAAATCTGTGTATTTTGTTCAGGAAATTTGTTTCTGACATATATCGTATGTATAAAATATTGTAATTTTCAGTATTGATACTTTTCATAACGATATTTTTTAATATTAAGTATTTTAAAACAATATGTTTATAACGGTACGTTGTATTGATACTTTCTGTCAAATTATTTGAAGTAGCTGCCACAACATTTCGAGGTTAGTAATATGCCAAATCGCTACTGACTTTTATTTATTAATAAATAAATTAAGTGTCGTGGACAAAGTATAGTATTCTACTCGCAATTTATGGCCATAATTCACTTGGGTGACTTGCGCCCCTCGCCTGCGGCTCGTGACGCAAACGTCACCCATCGTGAATTATGGCTATCATAAATTACGAGTAGAATACTATACTATTGTGCTTGTGCAACTAGTGTGGATATGATGGTCATATCGCACGAGGAAGTTTGAGCACGACGCCGTAGGCGGAGAGGAGAAAAAATCTAGAAAATAAAAATTCCTATAAACTGTAATATAACTTCAAATTGAAAATTTAACAATTCAATTTTATGTTTCCACTAATTTTGTGGTAAACGTACAGTTCTTGAATGTCCAATTTGTATAATGCTATACGGTTTCCCTTTTTAAATATACGATGCTGTTATAATTAAGTGGATGTTGCCAGTCGGACTCCCTCATGAAGGGTACCATACCATTATCTATCATAATGAATATTCTGCTAAATATTTCAAACGTCTACCGGTTAAAAAAAAAACTTCTTCACGGGGAATCGAACCCGGATCTATTATTTTAATTATTTATTTTATTTTTTGATATTTCTATACATAGTTACACTTTGATCAACCGGGTTTGGGCCTGGGTTTTCTTGTTTTTTTTTAGTTTTATATTTCTGATATTCACATATTTATTTCAATATTGTTATGTTACTACTAAATTTGTGTCATGCGCAATTAAAGGAGCCATGTTGTATGTTTACCCGCTCCTGACATTCCGACGAGAGGTTATTTACCCGACTCTTCACCAACGTTGTCAAATTTAGTAGTAACATAACACTCCCCACCACGTCAAATTCATTAGCTGAGGTGCGCATGAGTCCAAGCAGCCTTTAACCTTCTATTCGATGTGACTGAATGTGAGCAGATTAGCCCAGTTGGTAGGATTTAGGATACTGAGTTTATAGCCCAGAGGTCCTAGGTTCGAAACGCGGTTTGGACCTGGGTATTTTTGTATTCCCTTAAGTTTTTTATTTCCTATTTTCTGATATTTTTATACATAGTTACACTTTGATCAACCGGGTTTGCACCTGGGTTTTCTTGTTTTTTTTGAGTTTTCTCTCGTGAACTAAACTTGACAACGTTGGTGAAGAGTCGGGTAAATAAACTCTCGTGACATTTCATTCATAAAAACAAGCGATCGCTTTTAAGCGACGTCACCTGGATTCTACATATTACATTGATATTTTGACAAGGAAATAGGAAATATATAAAATACGTAAGCGACACCTTGTGGGTATCAGCAATTAGAACTATTTGTCGCTCAAAAACAACCAAATTTGGTGAACGGAATGTGTATACTGACAAGATTGATTCAAGACTACTCGCTAGTGTGAACCATAGATAACATTGGTGTGAACAGAATGACACCCCATGGCCACCCCTGTTCTGGCGCACATTATAATATGTCGTAAACTTACTATGAATTCTGTCTTTAAAAAAAGTTCAATAACGAAAATTTGGCATTAACATGAACTCTCTCATTACACGACCAAATAAATTACATGTTCCATAAATCTTCCTGTGGCACCAGCGGAGTGTAAGCCTACAGAAAAAATCACACCATCACAGAAATAAATAATAATTAATTATTCCTGTAACGCCAGTGACATGTGAGATTAGTCATTAGTACCTTTTTTTGAAGAGAATGAATATGCACGTATATAGATTGACAGGAGGGTGGGAGAATAAGTATAAATATATTAAATATATATAAAGTGCCTCTACCAAATATAGGGAATAACATCTGACATCATGTGGAATACAAATTATTTGATATTTATGTCTATTTATATACATACATATTTATATCCTTCCTCGTATGTCTGTTTATTCCAGTTTATTCCCTTCCACTTCCCGAAAAAAAATCAGATATAATTTAAACCCTTCTCTCATTGGTGGGAGCGTTTTGTGTCTGCAGCTCTCGTCTCGTAATCATAGAATTGAAAGCTCGTAAAACGAAATGAGAATAGTTTATTAAATTGACACTAGATGTCCACACAACTATCTATCTAAATCTAGTATACATTCTTTGACGTAAATGGAATGTCATTTAAACATTTTTCATAAATTTTGTACCATAAATTTTCGTTCATTTACATCCCAATAGTTCCCTTAAACAAGAGTAGGTTTTGCAAACATTCCCAGAATCCATCAGGAATCTCTTTGACTTGCGCAGTCGTTGACATTCTGACATTTCATAACTTGTGTCGTGTGTGAACGCAACGTACGGCGTACGGCTTTTGTGATATTGTGATTCACTAAAGACGCTTATCCTGAAATTAACACTGGAAGTTTTTACATTAAAAAACTTCTATTACACGTCCTGAATTGTTATAATATGAGTAATGCACCCAACCAAAATGGATCAGGTCTAGAGCAGCAGGTAAGTGTAATTTTTTTATAAAAATCTCACATCATTTACCACGTTCTATGACCACAAGACATGACAATGGAGGTCGCAAGTTCTTCCGATCTAACTATTGATCGTTGTCATCTCAAATACTAAATTAATTATTTCAATGTTTCATTAATCTGATATTTAATGTTTGAGGAGGTCAATATACTCTGAAATTATGTAGAAGACAGCCTTTATCTATATATCATTTTAATTTTCATAGTATTGCCAAAAATAACAAAGGTCTACCCTCAACAATTTAATCGTCTTATCTAATATCAGACGTTATTTGATAATCGTTACGTAAATTTATTTTTAAATTCAATTGAATATAATAAGATCAACTAAATGTTAATATTGTCGGTGATGGAATAGTGCTGTTTTTGTTGTATAATGTTTGTTGGTTATTGAAGATATAAAAATTGCTTAATTTTGCAAATGTCTAATGAAACATAAAACCATTTTTTAGATAATTCAAAAAAAGAAACCAAAGATTTAAAATTCAATTTTGGATTAAATGTTAGACAGGCACACTAATATTACATTGTAAAAAATAATGTTTTGCTGTAAGAAAGAGTGAAAGAAATTAGGGAAAAACTATACACCAATCAGTTAACAAATTGTGTTTAAATTTAAGCTAGAGGTAAATAATGTAATCTAATGAGTTTTTTCTATTATGAATTTCAAAAATTATTTCTTGAAAAAACTAAATGATTCATTCACACAATTTCACAAAATCCTATTCACTATTAAACTTGCACTTGACATTAGATTAAAGTAAAAACTCCTATAAATTTTTTTTATCATTGTGATTTGTTTGGATTTATAAGTATTGCATGATAAGTTGGATTTAACCATTGATGGTTCAAAATATAGACTTTTAGATTAATTTTAGATGTATCAGTACATTCACTTAGCTATATATAAAATTTAATATTTCTTGTTGAATGCCTAAAGATGCTTCCAACTTTCTGATTTGTTACATTGACCTTCAATAATTTTTATTGAAAAATAGTTGAATATGCTATTACTACTCATTAGGTTTAATTCTGAGGGCTAAACCTCTGGTGCATTGCAGTGTATATACATAACCTGGCATTACCAGGAAATTACTGAGCACTAGTGTGCATTACTAAGAATATTTTGGAATTACTAAATTAATATTGGCAGCATTACTCTATTCCCAGAAAGGTTAACCTAGTTGGTTAGTTAGTTAGCCAAGAGCAGTGCTTCTTCTCCTTGGTCTTACTGTTTGAAGATTAAAATGTGAAAAGAAAATAATGCAAACCATTTTAAAAGCTGCTGGGTGGGGTAAAATTTGAATTTTATACTGCTGGGTAATCATGATGTAAGGAATCAAGTGTTTTAAATTAATCTATTAATATTAAAGTTAATGTACGAATTTTTTGAGGTTGAATTTAATTGTTATATCAAAAAAAATTGAAAGTTTTCTCAACTCTCTTTTAAAATGAACCAATGTGATTTCATTGAGGGTTGACTGTCCAATATATTCTAATTACGATGATTATTATTGTAAGTTGAATAAAGGTTGGTGAAAATAATGAAGTTGTGAATTCATTAGATACCCAAAATGCATTGATAATGGACGTTTGCACCAATAGAAGCATAAGCTTAGAATAGCTATGGCGAGTTTAAAATTTAAGGGTCGCTTAGTTAAAGCTCAGTTGCACCAATGTTTTTGCTCTGCTTCTTAGCTAAGTGTTTAATACATTTGTCAACCTCGCTATTTAAGTTGAGTTTTATTTATTTCTCTATGGTTTCTAGTGACTTCTCGTTTGTGCATTAAGTAACATATTAGGATGCAATAGGCATACAAGAATAAGGAGGATATGTTAGAAGCTACAAAGTTATTGAGTATGAAGCAAAATATTTTGTTAAATACAATGAGTGTTGTATATAAGATAAAAAATGGTATGTATCCGGAACATATTATAGAAAAACTACAATTAGTATCTGATATTCACAACTATAGTACATTAGTACAAGAGGTAGACACAATTTTTATGTAGTTTGTGTGCATTAGAGTTTTGCACAAACAGTCTGTTTCATAAAGGTTCAGTAGACTTTAATAATCTTCCAGAATATATAAAAAATCTAAATTTTGTTAGTTTTAGAGAAAGATAAAGAAAATTTATTGTTGAAAACCATAGTATTATATAGGTATAGATGTAGTATTTTTCATATTCATTATTGTACTGTGATAGCAATTGGCTAAATAAAGAGTATTATTATTATTATTATTATACAGTGTGGAAACCACTTAAGGAATAAAATTCTTTGTCATTATTTTAGAAAATTATAAAAAATGCCGAGACACGTCAACTTGTGAATTGAGTTGTGAGTTATGTAAACATAAATGTAAATGTACAGGGTGATTCACGCTAGTATGCCATGGTCGGTTTTTTTTTTAATGAAACACCCTGTATTTGCATATTTTTGGAATCCTCTTAATGAACTGATTCCAACAAACTAAATAATGTATTGCTCGTAAAAAATATGCACTTTTTATCCTCATACTATATTATGAAAAAGATTAAAATAAAAAACCAAAAACTTGGTTATTTGAACTTTTCACATAAATTTTGAGGTTATGTGTAAAAATTGTGGATCCAAAAGTTGTAGAGCTTTTTATTACTCACAATGTTGCCATGCAACTTTTTTCCGTAGGACTTGTAGTTTTGCTGGAAATAGAGATAAACCATTTTTTACCATTAAAAACTCACCCCCTCCCACTTCCCAAACTCGGATCGCCCGTAATAAATTTTTTTCTTCAATTATATCATATTTCCCACCTTTTCTAATGAGTTTTATCCTACTATTATTTTTTTCACTTTTTACTATTTTTGAAGGCTTTGGCACAGGTCTAATTGGGTTGAATATACAATTATTCCGGGGAGGTAAGGATATAAAATGGAAAATATTTCCAGCAGAGGTTTGACTTTTTGAATCGAAAGTATATGTAGTATAGACTTTCTTAGATTTGTGAGAAGATTCCGCTCGAGCTTACGATGCAGCTTGCAAGCATAGCTTGGAGCACGTGAAGTGCAACAGTTTTTCGTCCATGATCTCAGAGTTTTTTTTAATATCTTTCTTGCGTTTTGATAAAAAAATGACGGGTCTTCCCATTGCGATGAACTTTGCCGAGCTATGGAACAATTCGTCCGCCCCCTGCATAGACAGCAGAATTCATACAGGCAGAGCAGCAGCAGCTGAAATGAGGAGTCTTTTAGGTCTCATTATCTCGATAACTAACGAATTTTCGAAAAAAATTATAGAGACCATTTCTGTAGATAATAAGACGATCTTCATTTTTTATCTGAAAAAAAAAATTCTCTAAATATCTTCTGTAAGTTGTAATATTTTTTCGTTGTGTCAGATAGGGATCAAAAATTATTTTATGACTAGTTAATCTTGACAACGGTAGCTAGAACCCTACCGAAACGTCGAAATAAAAATAAAAAAACATTATTGTGGTTTGATTCCCAAAAAATAAGAAAAATAAAATCTCTCATTCGCATATTTAGCCAGATATTAGCGAGAAACCCGTTTTCTAGGGTTTAGGGGGCCATTTTCGCCCCCTTTCGTAAACTCAATCGCGTTAAGTTTTTTCTCGTTTAAAAACACCTGCCGTGAACTACGAATTGAGCCCAAAGTGAAGTCTTCAGGAACTTTTCAGGATCTTTGTCCCTTCATTTACTGGACTATATTGTCACTTTTTATTTGATTTACTGATCTCACAAAAAAATTGTAACCGATTAATGCTGGTAGTAAACTAAAACACAAAAATTGAATAAAGAAAATTCTTCAAAAACTTTTTAAATTTCTTATAACTTTAATTGACTTTTTTTTATATTTCAGTTTGCTGGTCTGGACTTGCAGAGTCGCGGCTCGAGCAGCAGCGGCCGTTACGTGCCCCCTCATTTGCGTAAGCAGACTTCACAAACGCAACAATCTCCTGATAGTAACTACGATAAAGATCGTTACGACAGAGACAAGGATCGCAGTGGAAGTGGAACCGATTCACGAGATCGAGGCGGTAGTAGAGGAGGCAGCAGAAACTACAGCAGAGATAAAGATAGTAGAGGTGGAGATTTTTCTAGTTTCAATACTAGAAATAGAAGAGATTTTCAAAACGGTGATGCTTTTGACAGGTAAAATACTATTGTCATTAGATGTTGGGTATATACAGGGTGTTTTCCAATTACATTTACAACGTTTACATGTAGATATCTATCGTAAAATTGGACAAAATTATAAAATTATTGAGGGGTCTAGCTTATTTACTTTTCGAAGTAAAGTTATAAAAAATTGAATGTTTTAATTTGATATTATTAAAATGGATGGATCAATTGATTTAACATTTGGAAGGTTGTTTTTGAATGTAGAAGGGCATATTTTGCTGGAAAAACATGTTTCAATTCTTGATCTGGTGGTGAACATTTGGAAGAATATGTTACCTTTCCCCTTCCATTTTTTGCGCCACTGACATTTGAAGCTATTTTTATTGTATTTTGTATTCCTCAATGGTTTTCACGTGAAAAACGCATAACTTTTACATAACAAAAAGTTTGTAGTTTCCAAGATATTTAATGTTTTCATTAAGCCTGCAAGATCACTTTTTAATAATTAACGGCCGTTTTTATAACAAACTTTAACACTACTTCAAGTTTTAAAGCAAACTTTAAATAAAAATCGATTTCATAACAGTCTTCAAGTCGACTTTAAGTTAAAGTGGACACAATCGCGACGTTAACCTCAAGATTTAAGACAGTTTTCAGTTCGTTGTGTCAGTATTGTGGACAAATTCTCTTGAGATGGAATTAGATACCGAGTCATCAGCCTTTGAGGATAGCAGCAACGAGAGCGACAGTGATGAGGAAATATTCATCATTAGGAAACGAAAAATATATAAACAGAGAATATCAGATTTTGATAATTGGTCAGATGAAGAATTTTACCAAAGATTCAGGTTAAGCAAACCTGCTATAGTGGCGAGATGGCCGGGGAGTGCTCATGATCAGACTATTCTTAATCATAATCGATTGAAAAATAATTTTGAAGGATGCCAATTCAGGAGTTTTTTTTTAAATTGGAGACTTCAGTTGAAACATTCTCGAAACTGTCATGGTCACTGATACCAACTTCTCTTGATAAACGTAAAATCACACTTTACTTAAAGGAACAGAACAGACATGTTATGAAAATTATTCAAGTTTAAGTGAAGTTAAAGTGATAAAGTCACTTTAGCTAAAGTGGACTTGAATCATTTGTTATGAAAACGGCCGTAAATAAAAAAAATTATATATTTTTTTCCAATAACTACCAAACTAGTTCCTCATTATAGAGTAAGATCCCAGAGCGATAAGACATAACTTATTTTCAAATGGATGAAATGTTAGGTACTCATAGCATCTTGTCTGATTCGAATACCTCTGTGTTTGTGGAGCTAGCCTATGGGCACCTTGGCAGGTATTAGGTGAGAGAGGTTACTAAAAATAAGAGTTACTTTATTTAAATTTGTATGTCTGATTTTTATATATGTTTTGTAGAATAATATTCTATTGTATTGTAACTATCAGACATTTTCCATGGACCAAAACTTTTGTCAGACGCTTTAAAGCTCCACAAAAAATAAATAAACTTTATTTATTTACACATGTCTAACTTTCAAATATGTTATCAAGGCAACTATTACTAAGTTATATGTGCTCCCAGGGCCGTGCGGTGATATTTTTCAGGGTGATGCATGCCTCCCAACTGCCGCCCCTTATTTGGAATATTTTGAAATTGAAAAAAAAAACATAAAAAAATCCGCATATCTTATTATTAGCAATAGTGCTCTAAAAGACTTTCTATGATGTCTAGGTCTTTCATGTGTTGTGAGGGCTCTTGCAAGATCTCCCCAGTCAGTATAACCTTTTTTGGACCAGTCACTCATGGAAGAATGATCAAATAATATTCAACAGAAGCAATAAACGGCATCATTTGTTACAGAGTATATTAACCAATTTCTCTTGACGACTTCCGTATTGCTCAATGTTTTCAAATAATAAGAGAGCGAAAATCTTCGGCCTTGCTTTATTAACAGAAAATTCGAATTCTTTAATTTGGTATGGCCCTCTTTCAATTTGACGTATTTGACGCATTTTAGATGACATACAGGAAATGTTCCATAACGCAGGATCTGAAGAAACTTGGATTATTATTTGTTCGCTATAACTAATATTATCCTGAGTTATTCTTTCTTGGATCTTTCCAACAATTTTTCCTGGATTTGATTGGAAATGTACTGAATTTTCATCTGCGGAATCCTAAGTCTTTGACGAAGTAGATCTTGATATGGCTCATCAACAAAAAACCACTTAAGAATAGTGAAAACAAAACGAGTTCGCTCAGGCAGTGTATCGGTGTTCGATCGTATTCGTCCTCATCCATATACAATCTTTGTTCTCGAGAACTCAGTACTCGGATAAGTATTCGATTCCTAAAATGATTCGAGTACTACCTATCCGATTCTCAAAAGTATTCGATTCTGCCCATCACTACTAGGCGTTTGTTTTTATATTGGCTTCCAGCCACATTAAAAGCGGCATGTCTTTGTGAGAAATCATAAATCATGTAAGATGACACCCTACCTTATTGGTGCCGATAATAAACATGATGGTTTAAATATTGACCCAGATTTGTATTGATGATACAGCTATTCTTGAAAAAATATGTTTCCTATTATAATAACATGAATTATTTTCTGATATTTGATATAATAACTTTGTTAGTGCTTACACATATGGGAAAAAGTTGAAAGTTTAAGTTTTAAATAAAAAACAGATGCATTATTATTTTTTTAGTTCGCTCTCCAAATGCCGCCCTTGTGTAATGCCACCTGATGCAGTCGCTTTTCTGCTTCATAGTACCGCACGGCCCTGTGTGCTCCAACAGATCCGAACTATACTCAATACTATACGTTGTGTATGAAGGGCACATACACATTAGACTGTCACATTGTGAATTAATATATAAAAGAGAAGGGGAACCGAGTTACTGTAGACGTCCCACTCGCTCTGAAACGCATTCATAGTGCTCTCGCACTCATACTCCCGGCTGATCATTTTCATGTTTAGGGGCTGTTCGAAAGTCAAACATGTAAAAATGAAGGTTTATTGATTTTTTGTGGCGTTTTAAAGCGTCTGACAAAAGTTTTGGTTCATAGAAAGTTTCTGACACTTATGATACTACTCTAGAATATTATCATACAAAACATATACAGTGCTTTTCAGATAAAAGTATCCACCTTTAATAACTTTTGTAATACTGGTATTTAGAAAAAATCCAAAAACACGTCAATTTATGTTGGAAGGGGCAAGCATTATGGCTTATTTAAACTTACTGGAAAAGCCACCCCCTCACCCCTAGCAGCATCCTCTTTATTTTTTTAAATTACTTTTCATATTTTTTATGTAAAATTTGGA